>JBBPJJ010000090.1:0-42306 GCA_038088635.1 Veloboletus limbatus
GGAATATTTTCCGGCCATCTCGCTTGATTGCCATTTGGAGGAATTCATGTGGTTCTCCGAGATCACGACATTCCCACTTCTTCATGAATGCGGCCTTGAGCTTATCTACTAAAGCTCGGTCAGGTCCGCAGAAGAGGGCATCGTCAACGTAGATGATGGTGAGCACAAATGTTTTGCCGACTCGATAGACAAATAGTCCAGCGTCGGAGTGCAAGCGAGTGAATCCTAGCTCCTTCGTAGACTTGTCCAGTGTTTTCCACCAGACTAGTCCGGCTTGTTTCAAGCTGTAGATTGCGCGCAGGAGTCGTAGGACCTTGCCTTTGAGATGAGGGGGCAGGAAACCCTCAGGAAACTCCATGTAGAGTTTCTCTTCCAGTTCGCCATAGAGATAGGCAGATTGTACGTCTAGTCCGGTAATATACCATGACTCAAGCGCGGCGAGCGTGAGCATGCATCAGACGGTTTCGAATCATACTACTAGGGAAAAAATTTGATCGAAATCAATGCCCTCCACTTAGGAGAAACCTTTGGCGACCAATCTGGCACGTTTACGCCCATCAGGTTTGACATCGAAGACCCATTGGTTTTTAATCACCTTGCGGTGAGCGGGGCAATCAACGATATGGTAGACCTTTCGGTCTTTGAGCATTTGGAGCTCGGTCTCACAAGCCTTACGCCAGAGGGATTGTTCATTCGCTGGCAGCTTAAGGATGTCGCGGTATGACCACTCGCGATAATTTACTGAAGCGTGATGGTTATCATCCATAGGGACGGCGCGTTCAAGCAAAAATTGGGCCAGCTCATCTCCCCCTGCCCGAACGAGGCGTTCGACGAGCTCTTCGGAGTCGGCGTCATCGGGCTCCACAGAGGGTTCACCCGGAACATCAACAGAGGGGTCAGGAGTGGCGGAGGGGCCCGGCTGGACAATTTCGCGCCAGCAGGTGTCACGCTTGAGCTGTTGTAAAGGGTGGCGTTGTTCGCCATAAATATTGCCCGGCCGAATAGGCGGGCGGTGTTGATGCTCACTGCAGTGAGGAGCGGGAGGCACAGCCGGAGGAGGACGAGGCGCACGAGGAGGAGTAACCGGCGCAGGCTCTGCAAGAGGCAGATGCTCATCTCCAGAAGGAGATGCAGGTGCAGCCGGTTGAGGACGAGAGCGAGGGACATCCGCATCATCGTCGTCAGAGTGGATGGAACCAGAATCAACATCCGGGTTATCCTCATGCCGATGTGGAGGCACACGGTGAGATACCGGACCGGAAGGTCTGATGCGCTCACAATTTGGGAAGTAATGCTCGTCGAAGACAGCATGTGCGGCGGTAAAGGGAGCAGTGTTACTCCGTATGAATAAGTAGTTCCGGTCAGAGCCGGAAGCTACACCAAGGTATGTCATCATCTCGGATTTAGGGGCGAGTTTACCCTTTCGGGTTTCTTCGGGAATGTGCACGTAGGCACCACATCCGAAAACTCGAATATGAGAGATAGTGGGCTTGCGCCCGTGGAGCAGCTCGTAGGGGGTCTTCCACTGGAGGCGAGCGTTAGGGGTGCGGTTGTAAACATGAGCCGCATGCTCGAGGGCGAATTGCCAGAAGGAAGGGGGCAAGCAGGCGTCAAGGCGCATTGCCTGAGCCTTATCCACCAGTGTGTGTATAAAGCGCTCTGCACGTCCGTTCTGCTGGTGAGCATAGGGAGCGGACTGATGAATTTGAACACCGTTATCCCGAAGGAATTCAGTGAACGCTTTGGAAGTGAATTCTCCCCCTGCATCAGAGCACCAGTGTTTAATGTTGGCGTTGAACTGTGTTCGCACATAAGCGAAGAACTGCTTAGTGGCCCGAAGGGCCTGATCCTTGGTCACAAGACAAGAAATCCAGCCCGAAGACGTGTAGTCATCGTAAAACATGGCAGCGTAGCGCTTCTTCGTGTAACTGAGAGTCTCAAACGATTTCAGATCGCAGTGGATCAACTCAAAGGGCACAGTAGCCCGCATCTCGCTATGAGGGAAGGGTCGGTTGGGCTGCTTGCCCAATTGACAACCGCGACATAAGTCGGGCTGATCTGGAATAGGGATGTCCAGGCAATCGGACGTGTGACGCTTTGCAGCGCGGAGTACTTCTTTCGAAGCATGCCCAAGTCGCCGGTGCAGGAGGTCGTAGTCGACTGCAACCAGGGTGAGAGTCTGCGCATTGTGGACAGGAGGTGCGGATATCCAATACATGGTGTCACCTGGGTGAGTATGAAAAGATAGAAAGTTCATGTTAGAACAGGTGTCATGAAAGTGGATTGCGTCCTCATCCTGTTGGATTTGGATACACTTGTTGGATTTGGATACACTTGTTGGATTTGGATACACTTGTTGCGCAAGAGGGTGCCCATGGAAATAAGCTTCATGGTGCAACTGGGCATGTAAATGACTGGCGATAATCGCACAAGTCGTTGGTTGTACCGTACAAGGACAGTACCGGTGCCGAGTATGGGTGCACTCCCATTTGCTGTCTGGGAGGACATAGGCGTAGAGTATGGCTTGTACTCCACGAAGTCGTCATAATCGCATGTAAAATGGGCAGAAGCCCCTGAATCGAGGAGCCAAGTGTTACGAGGCATCTCATGCGAGTGGGCTTTCCCTTTACCCTTCTTGTCATTCTTACACATGTCACACTGAGCGCATTCATCCAACGAATTGTCATTGTTGGGAAACATAGCTACAGGTAGTGTAACTACGAATGTCTGAGTGTTTCTACGTACAATTTCTGCACGGAAGGCTTGCTCGTCAGCTCGTGTGTAAGAAGGACAGAGGAAGGAAGGTACTTGCCATTCCATTGGGTCGTCGGAGTCGAGGAGCCTGTAAGCATATGGGTCCTCCTCCTCCACGATGTTCCCTTGGGCATCCACGACATTGCCGTGGACGTCTGTATCCACCAGCTCCGCGTAGACATGTGTGGCCTCAGAGAAGAACCTCTCGAGGTATTCGTCCCGGATGTCGTCAACGTCTCCCATGCTTACCGTGTCATCGTCATCAACACGAGTAGTGGGAGCGAGTGGGACCCGCATGTCATCCTCGAGCCTTTCGGCAAGGGAATGGGTGAGGTCGATGAGCGGGGCATCGACCGGGGTAGGACCCGAAGGTGGGCAGGAAGAACCGGAAGGTTCTGTGTCTGCGCCACGAGGGCGCTTGCGGGAGACCACCTCATTGAGGCGTCGGAGGATGGAGGAGGTCGCGGGGACCTCGAGGGAGCACGCCAAGGAGATGGCTTTCTTCGTCTCTGGGAATGCTGGCGGCCGGTAGTGGGTCGCGCCGAGCGTGTTGGAGTGCCTGTGGTAGTCGCGAGGTGGTGGCGGGAGAGAGGAGGTGGAGGGTGCCATCGAGCTGGATGGGCTTATCTTCTCCGAGTAGCGAACAGCCGGTCAGAGGATGTCGTTGGGAGAGGGGAAGACGACCAGTGCGTCGAAGAGAGACGCGAATGAGAAAGATGATGTGGCGGCTTTTTCAGCCGCCTGATGTGCTCGCCTCTCACGGCGAGACTGTCGGGAGCCCTCAGACCTCTTGCCCTCCCAGCGCTCCTTGCGCGAAGGCTTGGAGCCAGAGCTTGAGCTGGAAGGGCCAGCAACTGGTTGTTGCTGCTGGGAGAAGCGGGGGTCGTCTTGCTTGCGCTTGACGGGCCCGGTCTTGTGCGCATGAGGCGTGGAAGGGTTGGAGCGGGCGGAGGGCTTACGCTTGGAAACGTGTTGTTCCCAAGCAGCCACCGTCATCCGCTCGATGCGATCAACGGAGGGGGTGGATGCGGAGGAGGCGGAGTCGCCTCGGACGGTGCCAGCGTTCAGGAGCTGGGTGGCGAAGTCAGCGTACGACGGGAGCTTTGATAAAAAGATCATAGCCTTGATCTTGTCGGAGACGGGGTACTCAAGTTGCTCGAGTAGCGCGAAGTGCGCATTGGCCTTCGAAAAGGTCTGTGCGGGGTGGTTGTTCTCCAGGAAGGTCAGGCCCATGAGAGCCTTGAATTCCGCATAAGTGGAGGCGAGGGAGGGGGTGTCGTACGCGTCTTTCAATGCGTCCCAGAGTGCGTTAGCAGTCTGGTAATCAGCAAACGTCGATGTGATGTTTTGGTCAATCTTGAGGCATATAGCCCCAAGAGCCTTGTTGTCGTTCTCGTCCCATTCGAGCTGTTTGGCGTCGAGGGACGCGAGCTCGGCGGCCAAGAGGGCGATCCGAACGCGTTCACCATCAGTGTTGACGGTGGTCGGGTGCTCAAGGCAGGGACGACGGAGCTTCTGGAAGACTCCTATGAAGCGCAGGTAGGCATCCATCTGCTGGGCCCAACGTTTGTAGTTGGGGCCGGTGAAGACAGGGAGTTCTTTCAAGGAGGAGGCCATTGGTGAGTTTCTGGGTAGAACGTATTAGCTCAATTCGAGAAAGAATGAGGGGAGCGGGGTAGCCGCGTCGTGGAATGACGTTCCAGAGCCAGGAAAATCAGAGGGACATAGTCTCCTCCTATCCCATCATCTGGGTGACCATGCCAGAGAGCGTTTCCGTGTCATCTGGTGCTCGCCTTGTTCAGGACGGAGCGGTCGTTGACCTCAGAGGAGAGCGTTTCTGCATCGTCCTCGTCACTGATCGCGTTCCAGGCAGGCTGCATTGCACGTCTTGTTCAGACGGCAAGCAGGGCTCATAACCTGTTGCAATGGCATGCTCCCTTTGCAGGGAGCTGGGAAGAGCAATGCAGACAGATCTTACATACCTGAGAGAGATGGTGACGCTTGAGAGTCAAGAGTGATTGTAAGTCAGCTAATGTTATTCATACTCAGCTCCTGCTTATATAGTGTACAGGGAGCTGCCTTACTAAGCTTATTACTAAGCGTATGATATGGTAAGGTAAAGTACGATACGTTTTCAACAAATTCTAGAGTGCCATGTGTTGAATGGAAATGAAGATGAAAACCCTACTGTGCTTATGCCTTGAATGGCATTGGATGCTGGTCTTGAAGACTCACCTGTTCCATTTTGTTGATTGCAATTTCCTGTTCATCTGGCCTATTCAATGACTTTCAATAACAAGATACAAAGACAAACAGTAAAGCATGTTGGATTAAACCTCAGCTCACCTGTATTCTCTCATGGACAACTGTATGTAGCATTATTATGTTGTACGCATCCAAGAAACATCAAGATATTGTTGGAGAAGAAGATGAAACAAAGCCTACAAATATAGTATGGAATGTGGTATATAGAAATTTGGAAATCTAAAAGATGTACATAGGTATAGTTGGTTGAATTATTATGAGTCATATCAGTTTGCAATAATTGACTGACTACATACTAAGACTTTGACTAATACTAATACTAAGTATGTCTGACTGACCATATACCATGCTTGACTGGCTAATACAATGCCTGACTGACTAATACTATGTCTGACTGACCAATACTAATAGTGTAAATGAAATAGGATTTGAACTACTTAAAAACTAGGATGATTGTGCCGAAGGCACAACAGATCAGATGAAATGCCTCATCTACTGGGCGCTTATAGGAATGTCACAAGCCGTCACAAAAATGTGAACACTGGCCTGTAATGTATAAGCTTTGGGCTGTCCCGACCGTATGCAATACAAGCTAGTGTACTGTAGTATTGTAGATTCTTTGTTCGCATACTGGGAAAAGAAGTAATCAGATCAATAAATATTGTTACGCTCATTTCTATTCTCAATTCGTAGTGCATTTGTTCCTTCCCGTCATTTCCGAGTCGTATCATTGTAAAAATATATAAATACAGCGAGTAGTCATTAACAAGGTGTATATGCGCACAACTATCTGAAGTGCACATTTTTGTGGTTCAGAGGACCCGCGTTGTTCGTTGGCATCCGGGAAAAAAAAGGTTCAAACAGGCGTGCGATGAATCTCAACGTTGGAATAGACACACAGAGTATCACATTATCGAATTCCTCCTCATAAATTCTAGTAGTCATAGAAGACTAGCGCTCTAACCTCAATGGACTCTCTAAGAGGCGCACCCTCGGGGCTGTTGGGATCCTGGAACCCAGTGTGTGGAGTGAGAATAGCCACACTCCCGTCTTGCACGGAATCGAAACTAGACACATCTTTGTCACAAACGCTTTCCCAGACCACGGAGAGATACGTACCATTTAATCAAAACGAATTCATCCGGTTCCATTCCCCTCATATACTTCCATTCGTGTGCCTGGTTAAACTTGACACCATAAGTCTCTCCCTCTCGATCTGGGTATATGAGGGCAACGGGTACGAGGTCGTTCTTCACGTCAACGCTACGGAAGTCACAGAGTGCGAGAGGCCAATCGAGCGCAGCGTGTGAGATAGGACGCCACAGGTTCACAATTTGGAAACGCCGTTTGAGCAATGCGGGTGCGTCGGAAGGGGGAAGGTGGCGGTGAACACGGGCAATGGACGAAGCTGTCGTTTGGTCTACGTGCACAAGAGAGACGGGCTGGCGTTTCTGGGGGCCATCATCTACCTGCCCGGGCCTACGGCGGCGGATCGCTAGCACCCATGTCGTTAACATTGTTACCAACAGAGGGACGAGACATCAAAGCGGACTCACTGTGGTCAAAAATGACGGCACTGCTCGCCCCAGTGATCTTCTTGAGAAGCTCGATACACTCGGGATAGTACTCTGCTTCGATCTCTTTATCATCCAGAAAGCGAGCGTGCTTCGAAGCCTCCCTTCCAAACTGGAAACCGGCACTGTCTAATTTATATTGTTCCTCCGACCCGCGGAGGTTCTCGATATTGATAACATGGCGATCTTCAACCCAATTGCGACGTATTCCACTGGCGTTGTCAGTATAGGTGGTGTTATATGGCCGAGAGCCATCGACAGGAGGAGAGAAGTAGTCGAGGGAAGCGGTCGTTGCGTAGTTATTCGAAGACATGATGGAAAGTGCTGCGATTCGTAACTTGATGCCTGATCAAAGGCTACATCTTCTGGTTTATATACCTGGCGGGATCGGTCATCGATTTATCAGCGAGAAGATGCTTACTTACCTGTAAGCTTATAAATGCCAGTAGGCCGAGCTTTATGACCAACAAGAGCCAGTCTGCTTACAGATCATAAACCTGTGGGGCCCATACGACTAGTCTGGTGATGAGGCAAGCCGTCGATAATCGTTCGGTCTTCATTGATCGCGATCGTTGGAGTTCCGTATTTTTGAAACTCGGACACCTACCAGAGGTGGAGATTTCCTGGGAAGGTGAGCATGAAAGTCAAGTGTCTTACCTGCGTGACCTGAAGTCGTTTAAGAGGGGAGATCGTGATCGTGATCGTATTTGGTCGGAGTAACAACGGGATTAGCAGACACAGAGTCTTGCCACTACCGGTCCCAGCGAGTCCTTTCAAGGTGGCGAGAGAGGCCTGAAGTTGGAAAGTCCAGGGCACGATCTTCCCCATGGTCCGCGTGTAGATAAGTAGACAAGCTCGCAACGCATCCATTTTGTCTTTCGAGTCGAGTAGTCTTTTGGGAGCCTATCGTCTTCGAGCTGATATGCGATCTCCTCGAGAAATGCCAGCGGTGCATTGTTAATGGCAGTGATGACGGCCACGATGTCCATGAATTCTCGAAGGCGGCATCATCCGCATAACATTCACTAATTCATTTACAGTTAATTTCACTTATCTCGCGATTCTATTTTTCCAGCATCATAATTGCTGTTTTCTGATTGGCCAGAAACTCGATCGATATCACGTGCTACTGAATTCCGCGCGGCTCTGCAAAACGCCGACCAATTTTACCAGACTACCATACGACGAGTCAGGAATCGATTGCGTTCGTGAGCGGACGCTTGCTTACCCTTTGTGCCAATGCTAGCGGGCCCTTACGACCAACAAAAGCCGGTCTGCTCACAGAGATGCCGGCTACCCTGCGACCCTGCGGCACGCGGCGAGAATGATCGAGACCCGCCCAGCTCCTGTTCACGCTGGAGCTGGGTTGAAGGCTCGGTCTCGACCTGAACCTAGTACATATCGTATATGTGTAACTAGTACACCGGCTAGTCTGTCGCTAGTAGCCTTCATCCAAGCATCCATAGTAGTGGAACAAGTGTCTCGACTCGAGTCTCTACGGCATAGAATATTTTACAAGTACTAGTTCCATTTCTCGCATAATCTTCTGACGAGAGTGAGACGACGTGTCGGGAAAAAAGCTTTAGAAAATAACAAATGCAAATAACTGTCAAGCGGTGAACTTTAACGAACAGTAAATGCTCGGGCTGTCCGTCTGTAAAGCGTACAGTAACGTTATCGCTTGACGACTCCTGGAAGGCCTACGCGAGGGCTTAGCGACTCCAGCGAGAATTCTGATTGGACCGGAGCACCCTTGTACGGCAGTTGCCCTTATATGGAGGTTCAAAAGGTAGCCTTTGGCTCGGGTAAAGATGCAGATAGGCTGACTGGACCGACCTTTGAAATCAATCCAACCAACTACAGATTCATTTCTGTGAAACGGTTAGTCACTGGTCAGAACCAGTCAGTATCACCCACTCGACTACGGGCCCATCGGCAACCAGCAACTGCCAGTGTTACTGCCAAGCTGATGGCCTGGCCGCACCAGTGGCATGAGGCGAGAATTTACAGTCTTGCTCCTGGGCCTGAACGGCAGGATTTGAAACGGATTTTACGTGTGAGTACGTTAATACATACAACTGTCACAATGGACCCTTTGGTGGTACGTACTACTTGCGATGAGGTCGTACAATGTGTTCGATGCGCCGCCATCTTCCAGTAGAAAATTTGGCCCTTATGATGCGGCGCACGACCATTTTTGACTTGCTTGCTGACTTCTTCAGCCTGCAAGTACTCGAGAGCTACCGACGGTTTTCCGACCAATATGTAGCCAGGAACCTGCAGCACACAGCCCACTCAAGTCCGTCCACTCAAATTTTGTCATTGTAATGTGACTGTCAGACATTCTTTCGTTATTTCGTTTGTCACCCTCACGGTGACCGTCGTCGGAGTTCACCCCTTTACGTGCATGCGAGGTGTATAAAAGCCACACCTACTGACTCTGTTTTTTCACTTCAGAGTTCTTGTCCTCATCTGCTCACTCCAGTCTTTCGACACCTGTCACTCTTTACAACTCGCTCACAATGCGCGTCCTCTCTTTCATCCCTGCTTTCCTCTTGGCCGCTGCTAGCTTTGTCGCTGCCGCGCCTACCCCGACCCCTGATAACTCTTGTGTCACCAGCCCTTCGGGCGGCAGTGGCAGTGATGCTGGTCTTCAACCAGTGATTACTATTCTCACTACTGCGACCAGTGACCTGCAGCCTCTGAGCGATCAATTGAGTATGTTTTTGCTCAACTTCGTTGTGTTCAATGTCGCTGACTGGATGGACAGCGGCCCTGTTGAATGGCGGCTCTGGCGCGTGCACTTCCGACGCTGTTGACGGCATCGTGGTCAAGATTACCGCCGTCGTGTCCACTTGCGTCGATTCGCTCAAGGCCAGTGCTAGTGTCAACTTGGATGGTGTTATCCTCGTCAATCTCTGTGCAGCCGTATACGGCCTTTTGGAGGTAAGACCTGCATTGAAGTTTTGTTCTGTTTCTGACGTATTCACTTTTTTTTTTTTTTATAGCTTGTCGCCAGCATTTTGAGCACTTTGGTTGGCATCCTCGCCATCATCGGCGTAGAAGCTGTTGTTTCCGTCCAGGCTTCGATCTGTGCCTTGCTGTATGTCTTTCTATTTACACTTAGTGATGATTTGTGCTGACGTCCGCCAAGCAATATTATTGTCAGCCTCGGAGTGTGCCTCAAGGTTTTCGCTGTTGGGTCCATCGCTAGTGTCCTTGGGCCGGTGATCGTCGTAGTGACTGGTCTCGTCAAACTCTGCCTCTCCGTTGTGGTCCAAGTTCACGTCTCTGCGTAAGGGGCTGCTCTTCTCTACTATAATAACATGTTGGTGCATGGCGAGTGTGTAGTGCCCGATGTTTTCTTTTAGTACATTCCCAACAATAAAAATGAGCTTGGAGTAGCATGAAATTGTGTGACTTGTGTTACTGCATTGTCAAAATTAAGCATTACGGTAATTTCAAGTTGCTTGTGCAGGTTCATATAGGGTGTATTTTGATTGACGACAGAAAGGGTTGATTGAAGGGGTACCTAGTCCATTACTTTCTTAATCTGACTAGTTTGAGATTTCTCAGGTGTTCTTCAATATCATCATGCGACACTGGTGCCAAATTATACATTTACTGCATCCGGTGGGTGTTGGCAAGGGAGGTGATGAGCTGGGTCCGTCATTCCGTTCATCAGTGCTCATGATAGCATCACGGAGGTCGCTCCCTCTACGAGTGTTAGCGATGTCTCGCAACTCGAGACTAACCAGGTTGGCCTCTTCTGTGGCAGCTTTTCTCCGGATCGACCAACTTGGCCCCGTTTGCGTCGCTTATCAGCCCGAGTTCCTCGAGACGTATCGGCGATCGCTCCCTCCGGGTTAAGTAACGATCGAAGGGAGACATAGATCGATGCGCCATTCTCGCCCAGGCTGTCAACCGCTTGACAGCTTGCAGTGGTCCCACATCGCCCTGCCACGTCATATCCA
Source organism: Veloboletus limbatus (assembly GCA_038088635.1). Taxonomy (NCBI): domain Eukaryota; kingdom Fungi; phylum Basidiomycota; class Agaricomycetes; order Boletales; family Boletaceae; genus Veloboletus; species Veloboletus limbatus. Next base: position 10,568 of record JBBPJJ010000090.1, read on the forward strand.
CAACTAGAGACGCTCTGTTACTCTGTTCGCTCTACCCAGCACTAATGCTATAAACTAAGATGGCACACAGATCCTTGGCGCCGTACAGAGGCGCGTCAAGACGAGATCGGAGTTGCTCTTCAGCATCCTATCACGATTTATCCCACTCCCCATAATTAAAACAGATGTCAGAAGCCACGTCACGTCTGCGGAAGACATTACGCGGGCGTGTTACGTCCAAGGAATTGGTGCCTCTGGATGAAATTGAGAGCGGGGCCCCGAGCACGTGTTTGTGTTGTCTATAGCGAACCTCGATGGTCCCCCTTTCCCCTCCAGAACCGACTATGCGTTCCATGGCGGAAGACGAATCTCAAGGAGTGCCTGTTGACTTAGTTGCTCGTGCCCCGCTCAGAAACACCCTCGTCTTCGTTGCTCTTGGAGCTGAAAGCGGTTTGGAAGCCACCTTTTTCCTGACGGATCTGTTGCGGGTGTATATGTACGGTACGCTCACGCTGGCAAATGACGTGCGGACGTGATTCAGAGCACAGGGATGATGGGATGCGGGATGCGGTCATGGAGATCAAGTGGTAGACAGGTAACCATCGTGTACCAGCAGCGGGTGACCGAGTACACACGAGCACCGTCGCGATCATCGTACGTTGGATAGAGTTTGTTTCTCATTGAATGGGTAAACGGGTGCTTTCCCTCAACGAAGAGGCTGCGGACGATGATCTGTTCAAGATGTCAAAGTCGAAGTGATGCGTTCGTATTCGTACGTGTTTTTTATGGTCTCGAACGTGTCATCCAATCGTGCGTTTCTTAGCATGTCATCAAGATTGAGTTGGGGCCACCAGGGCGTGACAGTGTCGATGCTGGATGAGCGGAGTCAGCACCAGGTTTGCACTGCTGTCGAACCCTCTTTGATACCCCTTGCATTCACGTACTGCGTGTCCTAGAACAAGCATCGCGCATTTCAAGGCCTGTCTCATGAACATAAAGATTACCGGGGAAAGCGCCGAACGACCCGGCAGAGTTTATCCCGGACAGCCGATCGCAGCGAAGAGATTCGAACCTACAACTTGCATGGGCAAGTGATTGGTTCATTGTTGCTGGGCGGTGGTTTGGCCTCAGGCTGATCCTGGATCGTGTCATCGACCACCGATGATAGGAATGTCGTTGAAGAATCTTCATCTTTCATGGAGAGCGATGGCGTGCTGGAATTCTTGGTTGCCGTCACCCAAGCTTAAGCGTAATTTATCTTTGGGATCTATAGTTCAGGTGGCTTGGCTTGAGCATGTTCAAGGTCGCTACTTCGGGGTGTCATGTTTCGAGGTATCCTTTCACTTCAATCTTGCTTCTGGCATTGTTACAATCACAACTCTTACAGGGCCAAGTTTACCAGAGTCCAGGAGTTTCGTTACATAATTCGGGGGTCAGTTCTAGTCAAGGTCAATTCGATCTGCTCTCAGCTAAGCTCAATCAGGATAAGCGTCGGCTTCTTCTCATTCGCCAACTGCAAGTTGTTTTTCCCATCCCTTGAAGTAGCACACTCATTCGGCCCGAGGCCAGTGTCTAGCATGTCACATGTCTCTGGCGCCTTCGAGTAGGCAGCAGAGTGGGAACTTAAAAGGCTGCGGAACCGTGGAATACGAGCTTCATTCTACTCTTCCACCAGCCTCCCCTTTTTTCCATTCTAACAATGTCAGGTGAAGCCCAACTCGAAGCCCTCCTCGAGATCATCAACACATCCGCTCGTCAAGCCATCGCTGAGTATAGGAAAGGTGGTAATGAAGTCCCTACGATCAATTCGAAGACATACCACCCCAATGATTTCGCAATTGATACTGTGGCGCTAAAGAAAGCTGTGAGACTTCTTGAGGGTGCTTGCCAGCAGTTATGTGCCTCGCTGGCCCCCCCTCAGCACACTCTTCTCAATGTGAGTCGTGTACCAGATGGCGGGAATTACTGCGGTCTTAATATCATCAAAGTATGCGATGTCTTTTGAGTGGGCATGTGTGGGCGTCGTTATTCGTGCGAAGGTCGCGGATGCACTCGTGGACTTTCCAGAGGGTCTTCATGTCGACAAGCTTGCCTCGCTGGTCAATTTGGAAAAAGGGAAGCTTGCTCGTGTGCTTCGCCTTCTTGCGACCAAAGGGTGCTTTACTGAAGGCAAGTCGTTTTTTCCTGCCCGTATCTCGTATTTCAGAATTTATCTCTAACCTCAGTCACGCCAAATACCTTTGCCAACAACCGTATCTCACTTGTTACACTCTCGAGTTCCAGCCCCAGCGCTCTCGCACGTATTGAAGCGGAAGATGCATCCCAAGCTGCAGTTGTATTGTATGACACGATGACAGAACCAGAGTATGCGACAAGTTATGAACCGAACAAGGCACCTATTATCTATGCACTCAAACAGAAGGGCTACATGGGTAATTTCTTTGATTGGATGAAGGAGGACGTAAGTCGATTGTTTTCCATCTTTTTTTGGCTGTTTTCTGACTCTGTGGTCTTTGCAGGCCGAGAGACGTCAAGTAAGAAGTGTAACTATCATTCTATGAATCGGTGTCTCATATGCTCAAGTAGAACTATCACCGTGCTATGATCGGGCTCGGCAATATCATGGGTTCTTTCTCCGTTTTGCACCGTAAGTGGATATTTTCCTGGCCTTCCTTTTGACCATCAACATCATCAACCCACAGATTACCCATGGAATGAGGTAAAGACCGTTTGCGATGTCGGTGCCAGTGTTGGGACGGTCTCTCTACCCCTTCTGAAAACGCACCCGCACTTGAAACTTGTTGATCAAGACCTGCCCGAGGTCATAGTTCAGGCCAAGGATGTAAGGACTTTCTTTGTCTTTCAATCCAGTCGAATGCGCATGTGACGGCTAGAGAGCTAACTTTGTTGTATATCATAGGTCTGGGCCAAAGACGCGCCAGAGGCATTGCAAAACAACCAGGTTGAATTTATTCCTCTCAACTTCTTCGAAGAAAGTCCTGTCCCGGGCCAAGATGTTTACTATGTATGTGTTGGTTCCTTGGGGATTAAGATGGATTTTGGTTTTCTGATGTTCATTCAGCTCCGTAACATCATCCACGATTGGCCTGATGCCGAGGCTGCGATCATCCTGAGGAACGTAAGGAAAGCCATGGCGCCACACAGTCGGTTGTTGATCCGTACGTTCTCTGCTTTCTATATATGCCTATGGCGTGGTCGGCGTGACACGTCTAATTTCCTGTACTGCAAATAGATGACTACGTCCTGATCACTGCCAACCCCAATCCCAATGCGAAATCATTTGGCGCAGATATTGCCCCCGAACCATTGCTGCCTAACTTTGGAAACGGGAACAACCGGATGTATCAACAGGACATGAACATGTGGTTTTTACATAATGCGAAGGAGAGGACGCTGGATGAATCGATCGCTTTAGGGTGAGTTGTTGGCCACGCATTTTCTATGGACCATTCCAGTGTGGTTCGACAAGGATGATGACACATACTTCTACAGGCTTGCAGCTGACCTGAGGTTGGAGAAGGTATATGATCTTGCCGAGACTGCGCTGCTCGAGTTCAGGGTCGCTGCCTGATAGAGGCTATGTCGACCACCGCACTGCGTTCGTACAATCAATATCGCTTGTCTCCGAGAAGCTCCTGCTTACCACCCAACGACAGGATAATGTATTGCTAGATCTATATGGATATGATGACACCCACGTGCATCGAAAGAAGCAGAAAATGCGCATGTTCTCGTCTTGCATCTGTAGTCGCCACAGGATTATACGTAGCCCTCAACGGGCACCAACGCATTCCGTAGATGGTTTCAACGTGTTTAACCACGTTGGCACGGGCATTTGTCGAAATTCAATTGTTTCGTTGATGCTGCGCCCAGAGTGATCATTTCATCAGTATCGTCACCAGATCGAAAAAAAAGAAGAATCTGCAAGTCGTGGTCCGTGTGGCTCGAATGCTTTTGGAAATGGACTCGATAACTCGTACGTACTGGAGTTCAGGGACTTTAACGATCTGGAATCTCAGTGATAGATATGCCTAAGCGGGCATCACGTCCAAGAAATCTTGCAATAGTAGGAAGAATAGTAGGAACGATCATCTTGCCATTTCAAGGGTAGATGCGCCGGGTTAAGGGATTGAGACTTGATTTTCTACTATTGGCTCAGGATAGTGCGGACAAAAGATTCATAGTTCACATTGCCATCGCTGCAGGGGAATGTCAGGGCAGGCCAACGGGATGATTTTACGGCGTACCTTCCAATCTGTACACCCTTGAGCAATTCATCCACCTCCTCGTCCGTCATCTTTTCCCCGAGCTGAGTTAGCACATATCTGAGCTCTCCGACGCCAATGAAACCGTTTCCGTCCTTATCGAACACCTGAAACCCCCGGATGAATTCCTCTACACCAACTGTGAGCCAACCATTGCTCCAACTTCTGACGCAAGAAAGAACATACCTGGCGTCCCTGCAGGCTTGAAACCGTCAGGTCTATTGAGAATCGTCAGGAAGACCTTGTAGTCTACTTCTCGCGGCGCGTTGGCGACGATGTCTACAACTTCGGCCTGCGTTGGGTTTTGGCCTAGTGCACGGAGGAGATCGCCCAGGGTCTCCCTCGGCACGGCACCCGTCCCTTTCTTGTCGAAGAGGGCAAAGGCTTCCTTGTATTCTGCATCAAGGTCGTGAAGTGGTCTAGAGGGAGGATGTAAATGAGCCCTACCTGAGTTATCGCTCTGCATTTGAACTGGTGAAGTGGCGTGACGGAGCTGATGAGGTCGGCGACGTTGAACAACTTCATCCTCACTGCCACAACTCAGATTTTTAAGACGACTACGAGAGTCGAGCTCGTTTGAAGGAAACTTCTCCTCCCCAGGCCGTTCTCATACTTGCGCTTGATGGCTTTCCTCACCGACAACCGGATCTCTTACCTTGACACGCAGTCCGACGAAGGTTGCACCAGAGGCTAGCGTTCTCGACGCGACGGTGAGATCCTGGCCCATCCCGAGAACGCCTGCTGTGAGTATCATCGTATATGCCACGGTGTTTAACAGGACACGGCGGTTCACACATGCCGTCTAATTTCATGGTAGTGCCTCCAACCCCTGCGCTTGCCTCATGTCTGATTCGCGTCCGTTCACACCTGACTACGGTTGGGCGCCATAGCCAAGGATTTTTCCCGGATGCAAACCTGTGAGGACGCCGAAACAGCTGAGCTCGTTATGACCGGAGTCGAGTACTATCAGCTCGGAGAAGCTGGATGAAATACCAATCCGTTTCTTACGCCTGAGACTACGCCCTACGACTATGTCCTGCTGTGATAATCCCTGTATCGCATCTTTGACCGTCATGAGAGCTGCGACTGCATTTGCGCGACAAACGTTTGACTATATCATGGTCGGTACTAGGCGACTCGGCTATCTTTCTGACTATTGACGAATACAGACACTCAACATCAAGGGGGTGGCAACACTGGGTTGGCGTTAGCATCGTTGTGGGTACTAAGTTCTTTTTTCCGCACGAGTGATGCTGACTGAGCGTCCTACTAGGCTTTCCGCTGACCCACGCGTGCTGGTCGGTGTTATCGAGGCTGGGTCGAGAAAGGACGATGAGATGATTCTCTTGCCAGGTAGGTACATAATGTGATAAGTCGGCGTCTTTGTCCAACTTGAGAGAATTACAAAGGCATGATCGGAGAAAGCCGTTGAACAGTCAGTCTCTAAGCTGCCTCCAAGTGTCCCCCCACATTTCTGATGACGACAATCAGACCCCGGCTATGACTGGGTGTTCCGTACCAAGCCTCGAACTCTGGCTACAAACCGCAGGATTGAGATCACTCGAGGTAAAGTGCTCGGTGGCTCGTCCGCCCTTGAACTATATGGCCTATACGACGGACGTCAGTCTTTCGTTCCTTTGACGAACGACGATGAGATTAATCCAGGAGTTTGAGAATAGAGCTCAACGGTTCGCACCTAGCATCTTCAAAGAGTTTAATGATTCAAGTATATCTAATGATGCATCTTCTTTATATAGACTGAGAGAAACTGGGAATAACGGGTGAGAACATGGTCGAGATGCGAAGAATGACAGCGCCATAAATGCTTCTAGGTTGAAACTGGAACACGATCCGAATGCTGTCCGCGGCCCTCTCGGATTATGCAAAGTTGCATAATGCAGATTATTGTTCATAACCATGGCAGGTCGGTGTTACGATTACTGGAGGAAGGACGCTTTGACCGTTTCTACAGGCATGGGTATGTCAAGACGACAGCGTATAGCCACTACTATGAGCTCGCCCAACCGTCCTTTCACACGACGAACTACTCGGAAGCGCGTATAACGGCGAGTTGAACCTAATCCATATGTACTTATCGACGCCAGGCATCGGGCGTCTGATTGGCATCAGGACGTACACTGCCTCGGTTGATCCCCAGACGAACACTCGGAGCTACAGCACTAACGTGAGCCGTGTCCGGTCACTGAACAAACGAACAGGCTGATTCAATTTGCGCCAGGCGTACTATGATCGTGTCTCCAGTCAACCCAACATCGTCTGTCTTACAGGCGCCTATGTATCCAGAGCGATGATGTCGGATAGCAGGGATGGGATTTCCCGCGCCCTGGGCATCGAGCTCTACAGCGCTGGTCAAGCTTTTTCTACGTCAGTGCACCGCAATGTGATTCTTTCTGCGGGTCAGTGAGCATATTATGTCTAGAGAGATGTCATCACTCTTGTTGACAGGTGCACTCCAAACTCCTCAGCTTTTGGAACTGTCTGGTGAGTAGAAGATTTCGTGGCACGATTCTCCGCTGAGAGAATGATAGGCATTGGGAATCCAAACATTGTTCGAAAGCTCGGGATACCCTCAAGGTTAGTCTGCGTAGTGTCAAAGAATGTCTCCAGGTAGGTAGTTCGATGCCGGTCATTATCATCGATGTCCTCACAGGATCACTTCGCAATGACGTTGAGCGCAGAGCTTTCTGGGCGCCACATCACCGTGAACGCAGGAGCGTATCTTCTGGAGACACGACGAGGCATGCTCAGCAGCACGCCTTCCACCCTAGTTGTCGTCCCTACCTTGGCGTTCATTCCCACAGACAAGATGAAGCGTATACTCGCAACGCTGGACAGAGCTTTGCAAGCGCGGGAAATCAAGTAAGCAGCGGTGTGACTTGCAAAGAGCCTGGCTCGAAAATGATGGCATTGTCCAGCTGGAGATCATTGTCTGCCAAATGTACGTCTCCAAGACACAAGTGCACATGAGATGGCCCCCTATTGGCTAGCATACGCGCACGTAGGTTGCACGAAGGAGAACGCAAAGCATTACATAATGACTGTCTTCCTCCAACACGCTGGAGTCGCGGTACAGTGAATCATGGCCTCTTCCGCGACGCCTGTTGACGAGACCGATCGTTATGTAGGGTTTCACACCACCTTGACTTCGATCTTTGATCCACCAGAGATCGATCCAGCGATGCTCGATTCACCTGGCGACATTGGTCCGTTCTCCTGTCTCTCAGTTTGAACCAAAAACCCGCTGATCGGTTCGGAATGGACTAGTCATGACGATGGTCCTCGAGGCTGTCAAGTATGCTATCCAAGATCATGCAGACCGGCGCATTGGAAGATCTCACGGCCAAGATTATCGAGCCTCTCCCGACTTGTTGGTCTGATGATCATTTTCGGGGCCATGGTCAAGCGTGCGTCGCACCCGATTGGTACGTGTCCGAGTCATGTTTGCTCTCCTCTCAATGTGTCAATATATTTGTGACAAGGTACGGCGCCGATGCTCCCGAGGTCGGCGAACGGCGTGGTGGATAACGAACTCAAAGGTGCGTGTTGCGTTTGATGGCCATCGAGACACGTTGAATGCGGAAAACTGAAACTTGTCTAGGTTTACGGAACTGAGAATCTGTGGGTGGTGAGTGTTTTGAACGTGCACCGCGGCGATCGTTGACAAGGTCGTGTCCTCCAGGCGGATGCGAGAGTCTTCCCCATTGTGAGTGCACGTTTGAATCCCTGTTGGTGCCTCTTGAATCCCGCGTCTTATATAGCATCTTGGAAGCCATTATCAAGCGACGTTCTACGGGCAAGTCACGCACCCCTCCTACCTGATGAATGGGTGTCTTACCCGATCACGCACGACAGACATCATGGCGTGCAAACAGAAAGTGACAACAAAACTATAGGAAAGAAAAGTACCTTCTTTGTTGAGAATCGATGCTGTAAGTACATACATACATTGGTGAAGTGGTTGGATGGGAGCGTATTACAAGGGGGCGTGACACTGTCCCGGGTGTAGAGGTGGATGGATTGTATGCTATTTATTCTCATGCGCCGATCGTGCCTGTCCAGGTGTCGATGAGATCGATGATGCAGTAACCCTTGACGGGGATGTATTGTTTCGTGATCATCTTGATGGTTTCTTGTGCGACCATACCTCCGAGGAAGGCTGCGGTGTTGGGAAGCTCTGCGGAAGGTGTCCGAGTACTAACGGGGGGCAAGGTCGTGAGATGTCCCCTGGTGTCAAACGGAAGCGCTTACAGCTCTCCAATCGCATGGTCGAGCACCTCGGGCAGTGCGACCCCATCGCCGACGATGCTTTGCACTTGTTGCCGAAGGCCTTCGATGGTCGGAGGTGACTCTGCACTGTTTCCTTGCAGAGTGAACAAGGCAGAGAAGGCAAGGTGCGTGGACGTTTCATTGGGATTGGAGGTCAGGGCATCCGCTTGCGAATCCATCCTACACGTCAAACGACACGTGGGTGAATCAATCGATACATCCACGTACCCAACGCAACCTTGTCTCGATCAAATACGCCCCACTGTTTACCTCTGAGGAGCTGCAGCGCGTGCGCATTCTTGACAAACAGGTCCACGAGGCCGTCGTCCACAGGGGCACGGAGATGACTCTTGAAAGCCTGCTTTTCCTCCTCTGCGCGTGTCTTGTAGAGTCTTTGGAGGTGGATGTAATTAGAGGTATCGGACTTCATGTCGGGAAGGGTGGACGTGAGCGGAAGGGTATGCGTCTCGGATTGATCGGTGAATTTCTTGAGCGCAGCGAGGAGATGAAAGAAGGGGGAAGGGTTTTGGCGGAGGGCTTCGGGTGATATGGCTGGATCCTGGAAGAGTGCTGCGATCTCGGAAGGAACCTGGTATAGGGTGGGGACGGTCATGATCCCGGCTGGAGAACGGTGCCGTAAGTGGACATACCTTGGTCTCGGTCCAGCAACGGTACGCTTGGGCTTCGGCTTCGTCAAAGTTTTCTTCGTCGGACTTGACTTTCATCGCAAGGATGTGTTTCTTGAACTCTTGCCGCTCGGCGGATGTTTGGGGTGGATTTCCATCGTGCTGACCAGTGGTGAGGGCGAGTGACATGCAGGTGGATGGCGATAGACGTACATATCTCTTCCAATCTTCGAGGACGCGGACGAGAATGACGACGTATGGAATATGACCGTGTTCCGTTGGGTCCAGCGAGTTAAAGTCGAGGGAGAGTGCATGATGGCGGAGGGCTGGAAATGGCTTGTCGATGCGAAGGGATGGGGGATTTTCTGAATGACTCTCGATGACTGAACAAGCTCAGTGCGGACACCACAATGGCGAACATGCATGCTCACTGGTGTGTTCATGGAACTGGATGAAGAACTCTGCTAGGAAGCCGGCGGAGCGAACGACCACGAGAGGGGGACGGGAGGGGTCACTCCATAGGAAGGACGAGAGCCTCTCGAGAAGGACGTTGTCGAGGTTGTGTGCGATGACAATGGTGAAGGACGCGAGCCAATCGGGATTCGTGTCGAGTACGGCGGAGAGGGATCTGGTGTCGGCGAGTCCCTCGACGCTGTCGTTGAGCTCGGCGAGTAGTCGGACGGTTTCTGGGGCTCTGTTCTTTCCGATACTGTCGAAGCCCTCGAGAAAGAAGTTGTTTCCCGCGTCAGCATGGGAGACGGACTCGTGGTCGAGGATGGTAAAGTGGCCGATACCGGGGAGGACGAGATTCTTTAGAATGGACGTGGACGTGGCACGGGCAGAGATGACGAGCACACGAGCTGCTTCGAGTGCGGATTGACCACTCGCTGCCCAGAGGCTATCAAAGGGGACGATCAAGGTGCCGTTGAGGTGGGCGGTGCTACACTGGCACGTACCGCAGCTGGCGATCGTAGCGTCTGGTTCTGTTATCTGGCTGAGCCCTTGGGATGCTTGAGCGCGTTAGAGCAAGAGCACGAAGCAGAGCACGTACTGAATCGCGGTCGTGGCAGATTCGATGTCCTGGGAGTCTTGCGAGGCCATCGTGGTCTTGGTGAGAGAGGAAGCTACGACGTCGACCATGGCAGACCCGACCCGTCAGTTTGGCGATCTCGCCACGCAGCTCGTCCTCGAAGCGCGTCGCTCGACTGCAAACGATGTGCTCTTCAAGTACAACGACGAGCTCGTGCGATCCATCATCAGAGAACAGCGCGAGCTCGACAAGCTCGCCGATACACCAGACGTCGCGCCAGAGTTGCTCATCTACCAGACCGCGATCCTGCGCAACAAGCGCTGTCTGCTCGCATACCACAAGCACAGGCTGGACCGTCTCCGCGACATGTACTGGGTCGTGGGTGGTGCGCTGCCACATCTGCTCAGCAATCCCGACATTCGCAGCAAACTGTCCCCGCATGAAGTCGACTTTCTCAGAGAGTACGGTGCATCGGTGATGGACTACCGCGCTGGCTTTTCCAACGAGCTGGACATCACCGCCAGTGTAACTCATCCACCAAAGGATCTGCATGTGTTGGTGCGGGTGGTGCGAGATTGTGGGGTGATTCAGACCGAGCTGGGGAGCATCGACTTTCAAAAGGGCCAAAGATTTATGGTCAGACGGGCAGACATCGAACATCTCATCGTGCAGGGCTACCTCGACGAAGTCTAGTGGCGTTGGCTTACCTTTGCCAAACAATCTCAAAGCTCATATCACCTTCTCCCTCTCCTCTCCACCATCATCATTGTCATGCCACCCGCGTTGCGGGGGCGCCTTGTGTTTTTGCGCTCGAACACGCATGTAGCGATGTACCCGTACACGTTGCACGCGCATGCTAGATGCTATCCACGCCTCTCTACCCGCCATCATGCCACATGTCATATGTCATCGTCTAATGGACCGCCGCTCTCGATGTTTACTCCCAACCACACTAAACCCGACCCGCCAGAAGAGGTCTCTGATCTAGAGTGGGAGATTCGGACTGGTAGGGTTCGGGCTGCATCGATTCACGAGATGCTCTGATACGACGCGTAGCACCATTGCATGTGGTTTGTTAAACATGGCTCATGTGCTCAAGGACGCGCGATCTACATCCTCGAGCAGACACTCCCGGATTTCTTTCACGTCGGTCTGGTCTCCAATATAGATCGAACAAGACCGGGAATCGTCAATGTGCCCCTCTCTGAAAGCGAGCACGTCGAGAGTATATACAGTCCGATCGTTCGCTTGACGTACACTCCGCCTGCTGCCTTGCCACCTCCCTTTCCGAGAACACTGTCGCTCGAAGGTGCGTATGTCCGCGCACGCGGTGGCCTCGCGCTTGATTGTGCACCAGGGCTTCCTTTATACATGGCGTCGTCCGTTTTCATTCGTCATACGATGAAGACGCTCTACTCCGACTTGCGAGTCGAGATGCGGAAGCTGGTCGTGCACACGCCATTGCGAACGAATCCGCTGGCCATGACGCCATCTCGCAAACGAGAGAAAAGCGTGTTTGTTGGACTGACCGTGTATGGGACCACCCGCGTCAGTGGTGGGCTCGGTGAGTGGCAAGTGTGCGTGTGGTGCGATTCTTGTTACGGAACGAGTCTGATGATGAACAGCAGAGATTCGACGTACGGATTTTCGCCAGTGAGTGGGCTGATCAACCTGCACACGGTCGACTCGATACAGCCCGCACCGCATCAAGCGGCATACGACGCACTTCGGGCATCGCTGAGTCACGTGTTCGGAATGGCAGGGGACATGAGACCTGCAGATTCACGGTAATTACATAATTATATACATGTCATCGATTTCGGGTAACCATCCTGTCATAGATAATAGTAAATAAATAAATAATTTAGCCACGTTGGTGACGGTTTATTTAAATCCCCCACTTGGATCCTTTTTTTTTCTCTTTTTCTCTTGACCATCATCATCATCACTCTTTCCCTCCGATACGCTCTTTTACCACCTGCCATCATGTTTGCCACCCCGCTCGCTCTCCTCCTCGCCGTCCCATTCATCGCCCACGGTATGTCACAGCTCTTTGCTTCTCGCGACCCTGACTCTTACGTCGTTTCTCTAGTTGTCTTTGCTCAGGCATCATGCACTCGCACCTACACCGTTCAAGCGGGTGATATTTGCGACTCCATCTCTGCCGCGAACAATGTATCTACGTGAGTCTTTTTTTTTTTTTTTTTTTTTTTTGCGCCCACACATTCATCCCCTCCAGTTACCAACTCGCCGTCGTCAATGACAACGTGATCGACTCCGCGTGCGACAACCTCAACCCTGGCTCGTCCATCTGTCTCGGCTTTGAAGGCGAGGACTGCGACAGCACTTATGTCGTACAGTTCGGCGATACTTGCGATGGCATCGCCGGTAGTTTCAACCTGAACACTACTGTTTTCACCGCCAACAACCCTCAGCTGGACCAGGAGTGCTACAATTTGTACGTTGGAGAGGTCAGTCTTTTTGTTTCCTCTGGTTGTCTCGATCTAACGTGATGTCTGTTATAAACAGGTCGTTGCTGTCTGTCAGACCGTCCTAGTTCCTGCCGCGCCTGCCAGTGGTACCCTACCTGGTTCAGCGATCCCTCCCACCTCAACTCCTGCTCTCCCCTGGTGCGACTAGAGTCGTCTAATCCGTGAACAGGTCTAGCCGTCTGTGGGCTAACATGGCCGTTCTTGTCCTTTTTACCCTTTCGCATTTTTAACCTTTTAAGATAACTATCGCTCTAGAGGGCCATGTTTGTTCTTTTACATGGAGTTTTCTTTCCTGTTATGATACCCAACCATTTCCTTACCCTTGAAGCATTGCATCGTATGTGGTCGTGATTCTGGCATGTTACGCTGTGCATACGAGGGAATATATCAATCCAATTGGTCCTGTGGACGACGCTTTTGCATCATTGTTGGCGTCCGAGTGGTTACCGTTACTCCGTGTACCTCGGATCCCTAAATGAGTGAGAGGGTTTCCCATGACACTTGTTTCTAAATTTTGGTGGGTCAAGTCGAGCTAACATCGCTTCGGTCACCATCTTGGCGTGGTGCGGTGCGAACTGTCCTAGCCGACGTAAGTGCTCATAAAGCGGAAGGATCGGTTTAGTATTGATGAATCGGCGACTATTTGACTCGTCTCTAAGATTTCATTTCTGAAGGTTGGTTTCAATACCTCGGCGGTATTTACAGTGCATGTGTATCGGCAAGCACACATTGGCCAAACAACATCTTGAACACTCGATGGACTCGTTGATCAACTTGGACTTAAACGGATGGACAGGTGCGGCTGATCGATGCTCGCGTGTCGACAGTGTCGGAGACGCTCGAAACTGAAGCTTGTCAAGCGATGTGACTGACTGTCCCTTTCCAGGTGCGCGCTGAAACCGTTGCTGTGTGCGCTGTCAACTCTGGATCCTTGATGTACGTCGGTCTCATCACCGTTGGCATGAGCGTTTCTGCATCCTCCGCCCGGATCTTTCCCCCTCGGCCGTCAGGCATGAATTGATTGGGTGGATAGCGGACACGGCCTTGATATACCTTATTATTCACACCTCATTGTCTACGGATTTTTCTTGGGGAGAACTATCATACTAGTCGGCTCGTCGCATCACACAGCGGGTGAACGATTGATTACACAGTCTTCCGAATTCTGTAGGCGATCTTCTCCTTCTCGGGTAGAGCCTACCTCGAACCTCAGCTCGCGGCAATACTAATGGACCTGCTCTATCGTGCAGTGTTCGGCCGCGTACCAATCTACGATATTATCTTGTCTTGTCTCTCACCCCGCTCCCTCGTTTGGTTAGCTCTGACCTGTCGTACTGCCTACTTTGCCATAGCCGACTTCAAAAGCCGAGCTTTCAATGTCAACCGCCACTTGTCTAGATATTTTACCGACCCCATCGCATTCCGCTCTCTCCAGGCCAAAACCAACGCTCTTATTTCTGGTTCTGATGCCCTCCAGTTCCTTGACAGGACCTTTTACCCCGAGTCTGACCTAGACATCTACACCCATCCCGGGCACTCGTTCGAGGTTGCCCAATATCTCGTAGAAGCTGAAGGTTATCAGTTTGCTCCCCACGGCGAACAGGAGCAAGAATGGAAGGCAGTCATCCACGACAACTGGGACGGCACTGAACCGCGTGTGCTCAGAGGTGTGAACGGAGGGTATCCTCTGGAAGGGATCAGTGGGGTTTGGACTTTCAAAAAGACTAGCGCTAAGCAAGAGACTCTGAGAATTCAGATCATTGAAGCGACCTCGTCACCTGTAGAAGCCATTCTTGACTTCCACTCTAGTACGTCGTCCTCGGTTTCCATGCTCTCCGTGTTCTGAGCGTGTGTGTCATCCCCAGCGTGCGTCATGAACTTTATCACCTCCGACGCTGCCTATTCTCTCTATCCCATCGCGACGTTCGTCACTCGGAGCCCCCTTGGCATGTCAAACGCGCGAACTTCCCCGATAGCCATCCAAAAGTATGTTCAACGCGGTTGGCGTGTCTATTTCGTGCCCACCCCCGACGACCTGGCGCATCCAACGGAACCACCTTTTTTACTGGACAAGATGCGGTGGGTCGGTGATAAGTACACGTGGGTAGTACCACTGGATCAGACCGGCGTCAAAGAGCGTCCCCCCTTGAGCCGCGCTTCAGCGCCCCTCAAGTTTGATCACGTCCGTTGTAACGGATGGAGCCTGACGACGAAGTATCCACGTGATGCTTATTATTGCCGCTCTTACAAGCTGCAGACGACGGTCTTTCGATACAATTATGCGATCCCAGACGAGGCGTTGTCGTTTACCATCAGACACTGGGCCCATCGACAAGGAAAACATAGTCATGCGATAATTGCAAAAGAAGACTGGGTCTGGTGCGTTTCATTTCTTGCGCGATGGTTGTGGCTGGATCTCCCCCATGTGTCCTAGGTTCGATTCCGACCTCCCGGGCTTCTTGCGAGGAGAATGAAATCGTGTCGTATCCCAAAAAGAGTGTACACTTGGCAAAAGTGTTTTCCCTTGCAATTCATCGTTCTTTCTGCGCTAGGAGAGGCTTGAACATGCTGGAGATCATCCACAGGGCAGACGTGCGTTGGCGAGTGTTGCCTCGATGAAGTGTGTGTCGATAGTTTGATAATGTACATTCTGCTGATAGAATCTTCGTCTTGGTAAAACTATATCATCTGCACTAATGCCTCGCTCCATCCCCGCTCGTTTTTTCGTTGTCGCTCTTTGCTTCGTATCAATTGTTATCGTTCTCGAGTCTCTGCTGGTCGGAGAGCCGTCCAGCCAGTTCATAATATCCCGTGTCCTCCATCGCAGCGACGTCCGAGTCCGTGATGCACCTGTCGAAGTGGACGACCCTGTGAGCATCCTTTTGAGGGCGATCTGTGCGTAGGCTGTCCTCGAGTTTTGCATGCCTCATGTTGTGTGCTTTGCGCGTGTGCTGACAATCTCGACCTGTACGACAGGCAATGGACCCCACTCTTGGGAGTTGATCGTCAAGGGCGTTCACTGGTTCGTGATCTGGGCCGTCGTTGGCGCGAGCACGCTGTTTTACCACTGCATCCATCGGTCAGGTGTAGGTGCGTGTTTAAAAAATGCAGTCGCTCGAACGCTTCTCCAGCGTTGTTAGTGTGCCAATGACGTCCTCGTTGGCTGGTACGTTGCTCCCCCCCCTTCGCGCGCGCATGGTGTTCGTGTTGACCCCTTCCTCCATCTCCAGAATGATGATTCATTGTGGTTCAGATGGTCGAGGCTTAGGTACGACACCCAGTCCTCGTCCTCGATGTAGAATCGGACCACATGGAATTCCCCATGCCAACGGCGGTCCCTAGTTACTCGACCGGTATTTCTTCAGTCATTATTGAATCTGAGGATTTGTATCCTGCTTCGTTTCATTGTTACTTTCCGAGCCAAACGCGTCACAGTCGCCGTATACTATTTAATTGGTGTAGCAGAAGTATAGCGATGGCGTTTACATCCTCTCTAAAGGCCGTATGCTCAACAAGCGCATCGCGGCCCCCAACACATCTCGCGCACACACGTACAACCAAAGCCTCGCCCTCGCTTTCTCTATATCATGTTCACCTTTCACCACAAGGGTTTCCCAAGCGCTCGAGATCGCGTGCGCGAGACGAAACGCGAACGTAACCACACCACTCGGTTCGTGTGTTTTGAGTGCCGTCTTGACGACATCTGGATACGATCCGAGTAAGATCGCGATGTCTCTGGCGTTCCCGGACTCGGAAAGCGACGAGGTATCAATTTGGGAAGGCGGAGGGAGAGGAAGGAGTTCCGGGTTTTTGCGTTCCATGGATGTCAGTCGGACATGCGCATACTGTAGGTAAGGTCCAGTATCACCCTCGAAAGAGAGCATGCGATCCCAGTTGAACGTATAGTTATTGATCCTTCCAAAGGAGTGTCAGTCGGTACGTTCGACCGTTGTCGGAAAAGCGTACCGTTTGGCAGCCATATCTTGGATCTTGATGCCGGTAATACCGACTTCTTGACTTACGTACTCTGGGTCCTCTATGGAACTGTATTTTTCTTCGTTCCGTTTCATCTGCTCGTGCATGACGGAGGTCGCCTCCTTGATTATCTGGTCCAGGAATACCGCGGTGCCCTTGCGAGTGCTCATCCCAAGCACCATACCATAGTTGATGTGTTCAAGTCGATCAGCCCAGGCAAAGTCCATGAGCTTCAGTATCTGGAAGAACTGAGCGAGATGTAGGTCTTGTTGAGACGCAACCACGTAAATCATCTTATCGAAGTGGTACTTTTCCCATCTTTCGATCGCGCCTGCGATGTCTCGAGTGAGATAGATTGAAGTGCCGTCTGAGAATCCTGCGGTCAGGTGGTCTCTCGCCGATATTCAGACGCGAGACACACCTGCTTTTCGGAGGACGGCCTTGCCCAGCTTCCACTTCTCCAGATCGACGAGCTTGGCCCCATTTGCATCGCTTATGAGCCCAAGTTCCTCGAGACGGTCGATGGCTCTATCCATCCATTCCTTTCCAACTTCACTCTCTCCGGTGTATCGATCAAAGGAGACATTCAGCCGATCGTATTCCTCGATGTACTTTGCGATGCTCAACTTCCGCCATTCTCGCCAGTTGGCAAGCACACTCTCGTCGCCGTCTTCCATCCGCTTGAACACTCGCGCAGCCTCTAGTTTGACATCGGGGTCCGTGTCGGCATCCTTGCTGACTCTGACGTAGACGTTGTATAGATGCTTGATGGCATCTTTGGTCAGTTCGTCGTTGGAGCCATATTTCTCGAATCCTGATGCTATCATGCCGAACTAATCGCATGCTGCATGTCAGTCAACGATCGTTTGGGGGGGGGGAGGGGAGGAGGAGTGAACATGATCACCTGTGTGCCCCAGTCTCCGAGATAATTTACAGACTCTACTTCCCAACCGCATGTCTTGTACAAGTTTGCCAAGAATGCGCCGATGATGGTACTCCGAAGGTGCCCGACGTGGAATGATTTTGCGATATTTGGAGAAGAGTACTCGATGACGAGTTTTTTTCCTGAGCCGATGGTGTTCGTTCCATATGACGGTTTTCCCGAAGGACTATGGTACGTGAGGGCATGGATTTGATGGAGGACTTCGCGGATGAGACTCGCGTTGTTGAGTTGAAAGTGGAGAAACTGTTTGTCGAGTGTGATTGACGCGATGAAATCGTCGGGTTGGAACTACGAAAGGAATCATGTGAGCACCCCACACCAGCGAATAGCAACGAGAGAGGTCAACGTACGTCTTCCAGGACCTTCTTTGCGAGTTCGTCAGGTTTACCGGGGAGTCGAAATCGGGGAAGGGCGACTGTAAAGTCGACCCCCTTCTTTCCGTAATCCACGCCCGAGTACACTTGTTCGATGGTGAGCTGGGGTAACCGATCGGATATGCGCTTTGCGATAGCAGTCCGGAAGGCATCTAGTATGGCTGATGAGGGGTCCGTTCCAGGGACGTGCGGAAGGGAGGGGAGGGACGAGGCCATAGTTCCGAGACGTCGGACGAGTGAACACGCTGCCAGCTTGAGCTATCGATGAAAGGGTAATGAAAAACTTACTTACTTACTTAATAACTTTCCATGTCCCGCTCATCTTCAACATCACACACGCGACCGTCCTCGACGTCCGCTCGCATTCGAATCGCCAACGACTCGCTCATCGATCGTGACCGCGAAGGCCCAGTGCCATCCAGCCTCAGTCTTCTCTCTGCTCGCAGACCCTCGTGGGCCCCACCTCTCTACAACACGACACAGGACGTCGCCGCTGGCGTCACGTCATACCGTGATGTCCCGACCCTCAATTTTATCGCTTCAGCCAGCCAGCGGTCCCAGCCTTCCACATCCCCAGACGACAACTTCAGGAGCAGTCTGCAGATCGATATGAAAGACCTCGTCGGAGATGCTGTTGGCAATGTTAGTCCCGGTGCCGTGGTCAAAGTGTCTCTGACCTCCGCACGTAGATGAGTATCAGTTCAACAAGTCGTGATATCGTTCTTGCAGCGTAAGCCGCCAGGACTCGTCACACATCTCCCTTGCCTGACTACGGATCGATCAGTCGCCGCGGGCTCTTCATCATCGACCTCGAGGCGCCTCTTGAAATCCCGAGGTTTCTACCTCAAGGTGGCACCTGGGATGTGGCGGACGTTCAATGGAATCCTCACCGAGCTCGCGCAGAGTACATCATCTCTACCTCCTCAGAAAAACTGTATGTTTCTAGCTATATACGTCGCTTATCACTTATTCAAAGCCTAGTCTCATATGGAACCTAATGATGGTAGGGAAGAGCTCCATACAGCATATCCTGCATTCCCATTACCGTGCAATAACGGATATCAACTGGCATACCTCTGAGCCAGATACAGTATCTAGCGTTGGGATCGACTCCTGGTTGTGGTCTTGGGACCTCCGAGAACCGCGTAAGCCAGTGATGGGTAAATAACGTCCCCCTTATGCTGCTCACTCGCTCATATCGTCCATCCCTCAGGGCTCTGTGCATTCAACTGTAAGAATTTTCTATATGTACACAACCGTTCGCTTTCCTGAAGCTATCTCAGCCGGAGGTACACAAGTCAAATGGAATCGCCAGGATCCGAATGTACTTGCCTCTTCCCATATGGACGAAGTCCTCATTTGGGACCGTCGGGTTGGTCTGTTTGCGCTGCTTCGTTCTTGCCATCTAACGTTGGACGCGCAGAAAGGTTCCCTCCCTACTGCTCGCATTCGTGCTCATAATGCCAAGATATACGGTATTGACTGGGCACACACCCGAATGCACGATATCGTCACATGTTCTTTAGACAAGACAATCAAGGTGTGGAATGTACGGGACACGTCTGCCCCTGACTTTCCTCAGCCTGAGTCCTCCTCTCAAAAAAGCCCCAAACGGTCACCTCAACCTCTCACGACAATCACGACGCGCTATCCCGTATGGAGGGCACGCGATTTACCATTTGGAAGTGGCATACTGAGTCTACCCCAAAGAGGCGAAACAGCCCTTGAAATGTGGGTGACCGGCAATGACATGGTGCCGGTAGAGACATTTGAGGGACATACAGATGTAGTCAAAGAATTTGTCTGGAGAAAGGGAGGTCCGGGTACGTATGCCCACCTTCTGGTAGTGTCTGAGTTCATCTTTCTGCAGAAGGAGCGGAGTACCAGCTAATTACGTGGTCTAAAGACCGGACCTTGAGGTTTTGGCCGGTGGATTCGGAGACTATGGAGGCAAGCATATCATCAGCGTTTGCAATTGACAGTGTTTACCACCCTAAACTAGAAAACGGGATCTACTCTCAGATCCTCCAAAGTGCCAGCTCAATCACACTTCTTTACCGACTTTGGAAGACCACACCAGTCATTCCGACATGCTCCAGAAGGATCAGACTCGGTTCCAGCTCTATCTGCTCCGGTTGGTTGGCGAAGCATATTAGCAGAGGTGCGTGCTGGTCCGGCACCCACTCCCGGCGTGAAGAAGCCCGCGAACCCCGTGCTCCAACCTCATCACGGCAGTGCTGCAAGAGGCAAGGGAATGTTGTTGTTCGACTCAGGGTCGTCCGCGGCCCAGCTTCAAACGCATTTTCGTTATCCCCAAGCTATCAACGAGAGTTTTCACACCCACATTCGAGACGACCAAATCGAGAACCAGAGTCAAACTCCAAGCCAACTCCAACCAGATAAACGAACCATCTCGATCCCGAGTACAACAATGACAATGTCACGGGGTTATGCAGGCGGAGGGAAAGGCACTAGGGTGGGTATGGATGCATTCACCTGGCTGGCGAGTGTTCGGGTTGGAGGACGAAGAGATGAAAGCCCAGGGAGAGAAAGCGGGGTCAGTAGTGGGTCAAGGTCGAGAGCATCCCATGGGGGGGACGATGATACTCAGGGGCAAAGAAGGGGAAGTGAGAGTCAACTCAGGGATGGAAAAGATGTTGAAGGTGTTCAAAGTTTGCCTGACGAGTAAGAACTGCTCCACTGATTGCAATACATGAATCAGCACTGACACATCTTAGAATCACGTCGGTGCTCACAAAGCTTTCTACTTCAAAAATTCGCCTTGAGAAAGTAAGGCCTTCATTCTCTTGTATCATCTTACTTATTCTTGTTAGCACGATCTCACCAAAAAGCGAACTTGTACGCTGGGTCTTCACGGCCCCTGGGGAGAGTCTTCGTCCGTCTTCATCCGCATTTCATTCCGATTCCCGAAAGTTTATCCTCACGCTCCCCATCCTGAAGGCACGCCTGAAATTGATCTCGAGCGCAGTCCGTTGATATCGATGCAAAACCGAGCCTTCATACTTCGGCGCCTCAAAACCATCAGAGAACGTCGTCGACCGTGTCTTGAAGCGTGCCTCAGGTTTTTGTTGTTCGGGGACGAGAACGAACAAGTGGGCATTCCGGTGGATATGAGATCAGAGTCATCCTCGGAAGAGGATGAGGGCCCGGTTCCGAGAAAGTCTAGGGATTTCACGGTCTCCCTCTTGAGAAACAACAAGAATCTGGCGGAGCCGAGGACTTCACAAGGTGTTTTTGGTCCGAACGGTAAGGCTTTCGTATTTATCTCTTATATTGCCTCCTCATGGAATGCCCATTGGACAGGGGAATTAATATGTTTCTTCAGAGCCCCGCCTCGTATAGTTCGCCCCCATCAAAGTAATGGGGAGAATGAACTTTCGAGTTCCCCAGCTACCGCTCCACGCTCCTCACGATTCTTCCAATCACCTGCTTTGCTATCTGATGCCGTCCGCCGTCTTGCACTCGCTTCTATAGATCAACGTCTTGAACTAGACCCTCGACGACCGGGGGACAGCGAACATACGTTGCGCATAATGACCAACCTTCTCACTTTCTGTCAGGGAAGAGCACGGCAAGACGTTGCTTTCGAGGCGAAGGATAACACTGTCACAAACGATCAGAGTAACAACATGTCCATGATGCCTACACAACTGAGCACTGTGTTCATCAGGCCGTCAACCGATGTTTCGCTTGCGAGACGAAAGGTTGCTGCAGCGTATATCTTCCATGCAGATACGCTGGAGGATTTGTGTCGCTTGAATGCGGACGTCGCCAGGGAACATGGACAATTTGCGCACGAAAGAATGTTCAGGACACTCCAGAGCTTATTTCCTGCTCATGCGACAACACAGGATATTTTCGGTGCGGTTTCTCATCGAATTATCAACCAATTGTCGGTACGTTTGAAAGTTTTAGGAGGACGGGGTTCATAGGGCTGTGTAGGCACGGAGAATTCTGCGCGACTCGCGATGTGCAAATGCTTGCCATGTTAGCTGTGGTGCTTCTCAAAGCCTATGTTTCATCTGGAGAACAATGTGCGTACATTCGCGTCAGCTGCAATCCGGTGTCCAACCGTCTTGTTGCAGTTGTTACGCATACACCATCCACCAAAGAAGCCTCTCCTACCGTTTCGAAGAACGAGTGCGACTATTTCAGCCTATCGAGATCCAAGGATCCCCGAGCAGCCATACTGTCTCCTGCGTGGCCCAGGCTTCCCTCCACATCCCCAACGGCCACCAATTATGTTGTCGGATCTTCTTTGTCTACATCCAGTTCCTCTAGAGGGTCATGGTCAAGTCTGTTCAATACTGGAAGTGTTCGTCAGTTCATGTCAGGCGTCCATGAATCAATCTCAACACCGCTCGACACTCTGCCCGGTAAAATGACTGTTCCCATTCCCCAACGTGAAACTGTTCTTCGCCTACCGAATATGGATTCGCCGCGGCACCTGCGTAAGAGAGACCAGGCATCGAATGGATCACCCATATCCAAGTCCTGGTCCGAAACGCAGATGGTTTCACCGCTAAATCGACGGTCTTCGCTCTCTTCGGCAAGTTTTGGGAGACGCCCAGAACGGACACAGGTGGTCAATGCGAAGCAAGCCATACAGGAAAAGAAACTGATTGTTCTCGAGGAGGAACCACTACAACGCGTTCAGCAGTATGGCGCCACTCTCCACCGTCATATTTCAGGTTCACTGAACGTACCAGCAGAACAAAGCTAGACCCTGTACTACTCTCGCAGTTTGCGTGCCATATTATGGCATACGCGGACATGTTGTTTAGTTGGCAATTGTTGAACAAACGGCTCGAACTAATGAACACAGTCAAGACGTCGTCCTTTATCAAAACTCCACCTCAGAATCTAGACATGAGATTCGGTGCTCGTCGTACTGTACTTGTGGATCGTTGACCGATGCTAACACCTATGCAGATATTCAACCAGCGTGTGGACAGTGCGGACATGACCGACCGTCTGATGACGTTGCTTGTTCCACGTGTGGTAGCCACCAGACGCATCCGCGTTGTTCAGTGTGCAGACTTTCGGTCAAAGGCAAGTGTTTCAATGCGAAGTCCTCCCCCCTGGGGTCATGCTCAGATAGGAATTTCTAGGCCTCTCACGGAGCTGTGGTCAGTGTTTGCATATCACACACGTCAAGTGTTGGCGAGATCAACAGTCTGATACTTGCGGGACGGGGTGCGGTTGTCGGTGTAGCGGCTTGCATCCAGGGTTGAAGAGCACGAGCACGTTGTTTGTTCGTTCACCGACGTCTATTCCGGTTCCCTTGTCAGAGTACCGCGACTGATGTCGTCCATCCATTGTCATTGGGTGATGACATTCGTGCTACTGGAACTCCAATGAACTGAGAAACTTTTTCCACACAAGGGTGCGTGTAGGAAAGTCGAAAACCTGGCGGTACGTGCTGCACACAACATATTTCAAAAGGAGTCTGGCAGAGACATTTCAATGGTATGAGGTTATTGGTACTCCAACCGGATCGTTTACTCGGCGGGCAATCAAGGCTATCGGATGTAATGCTGGGCTGTTCAGCACCAAACTAATGTATTACGAAGATAAGCCTAGTGAGAACAACTCCGGTGCGTACCAGTGTTGTCTACAGCTCCTATACCCTCACCAAGATGGTCATATACACCACTTGTATGACTGCTTCGAAAAAAAGGAAGGTGATGCGTCGTTTACGCTGGGCGTGGGACACTGTGACAGGAGTTGTAGTGCTCGATAGGTCAGGCAGGACAACGGAGCGAAGGGAGCGGAGCTGATGAGAATACGTCAGATCCGTGAATACGGGGCGTGAGCGGGCGACCTACCAAGAAGAACGCGTTGGCAGCGAACGCATAGAGGAATACTATGGAGTATATTGTCCTCCCTGGGCTTATTAACCCCGTAAGCAAGGTCAGAATAACCCTGTTACACGGTGAGCTGCGGCGAATATGGAAGGGAGTTGGTTACCAACCCAACGAATTTGTAGCCTCCATACGCGATGAGATCTATTACTTGACCCGAACCCTGGACGTTGAGCAAGTAGCATCCACCTTTCACGAAGAGAAAGTCGAGCAAGACGACGACGAGCGCACGCGATGCGGATGCGCCGAGAATTTGTGGGTGGAAGCGTTCCTGGAGACCTGTCTGAAGGGCTGCGACGAGGATGTAGGTGACGAGAGCCATGACTGCGGATATGAATGAGAAGTGCGAAGCGCGGGGAGGAAGTGGACATACGTGGAATGTATAAGTCTGGACAATTGATGTCGTCTCTTGGTGGTTGCCACTCAGTTTGGCCGGTCTCGAGACGGTGCATTTTTCGCGACCAAGGTCTATGTCTCCAAGGGAAGACGACGAGCTGCAGCTTTTTGATGACATAGGAATTGGAAACATTGAAGTGATGTTTCAGGAGGGACAGAGGGATTGATGCGCCGAACTGGGAGTGATCATCAGCGTGATGTCGGGGATAGAGGGAGTTGACAGACGTTCTTCTGCACGTATTCCTGTCCGGCAGCTACTGCACTCTGACCGAGCTGCATGCCAAACTGAGCGGTCGTGTCGTTCATACCCCATGCGGCAAAGTCTGGGATGTGGTGCGGGGCGGGCTGCTGATATCGCTGGTAGCCCTGGGGGGACGCGGGGCCAGGACCGGGTGTAGATGGGGGTTCTGGGATGAACGCGGGGTGGGTGGGGACGGGATGTTGAAGGGGAGGAGGAGAGCGCGTGTAGTAGGTCGTCATCGGTGTCGTGTCGTTCAAGAAGTTTGTTGGCAACGAGCGCACATAGGTAGTAGGCCAAACAAATACAAACACCGCTTCAGCATTAAAGAAAAAGGCGATCAACTCGTTCGTCGCGTCTTTCTTCAGTACCTTCTCCCCCTCGACGTCGCCATGTCTTTCTCGCCGGTACGTGTCACCACTACACCTGCCATAAAAAACGCGCCTCTCGTCGGTCTCGCCGAGGGCAATGGCTACTTTTCTAATGTGCACCTCGCCGCGCTCGTTCTCGCTGTCCCTTTCATCGTGAAACGTGTCGTTCCCATCGTCAATCGTGGCGGGCTCAAAACCTACATATTCCTTGTTGTCATCCTCGGTGTCCCCATCGTCGTCGCATACTGGACACTCGCATCCAAGTATGGAAAACGCAGGAACCAAAAAGTCATCCTTCCTTCAAAGGAAATCGAGGAGTACATCACCATCAATGACCCGGAGCTCAAGGCCTTGTATCATGGCAAAGAAAAAATTCCTATGCAGGTCTTCCACGACGCGTACTTTGAGGGAAGGATCGACTTTAACGGTGTGTCTCGCTATTCAGTCGCTTATGGTCATTTTACTCACCTTGTGCAGGTGACGTGCTGGACATCATGGAACAACGACATGACTGGGCGAAGATGGTCTTCACGCCGGAACTGTTCAAATACGTCTTCATGAACCTCTTGCCCGAGGTAATCGTTCATTCCCAGAGTCAAGACGAAGAGCAGGTTCGTGACCACTACGACAGAGGTGACGACTTCTATGAGTGGTTTGTTGTTTGCCCGTGATGATTCATTGGTCTTTCACTTATCTGCTCCGTTCAGGTTCCTCGGGCCTCGCATGATCTATACTTCCGGTGTCGTAACCAACCTTGAGACAGCCGAGACTCTTGAACAACTCCAAGATAACAAGCTTGCTCTCGTTTGTTCCAAGCTCAACCTTCAGCCCAATGACCGTCTACTCGATGTTGGCTGTGGTTGGGGTACGTTGGCCGCATTCGCCGCCAAAAATTACGAGTGTGATGTCACTGGTATTACTCTTGGCAAGAATCAGACCAAGTTTGGCAACGAGCGGATCAAGAAAAATGGCGTTACTCCCGACAGGGCAAGGATTTTGTGCATGGATTACCGTGAGATTCCGGGTGGGCCTGGTCACTTCACCAAAATCGTCAGCTTGGAGATGGCCGAGCATGTAGGCATCAGGCGTTATGGCACTTTCATGAGGCAGATGTATGGCCTGCTGGATGACGATGGTATTTTCGTCCTTCAAGTCGCTGGTATTCGTCCGTCGTGGCAGTATGAGGATCTTATTTGGTGAGTTTCGAGATGACCTTGATTCACAAGGTTGAAATCTCATTACTGGTTGCCCAGGGGTCTCTTCATGAACAAATACGTCTTCCCTGGTGCAGATGCATCCTGTTCTCTTGGTTGGGTGGTCAACCAAGTCGAGGCTGCTGGTTTTGAGGTGAAGAACATTGACGTTCTTGGTGTCCACTATTCTGCCACTATCTGGAGGTGGTATCTCAACTGGGTGAGCAACAAGGACAAGGTTGTTGAGAAGTATGGTGACCGGTGAGTGGTTCCGTCATCCTATTGACGTACGAAGTGATCTGATATCTCCGTTGGCAGCTGGTACCGTATCTGGGTATTCTTCCTTGCCTACTCGACTATCATCTCGCGTCAAGGATCAGCTTCGGTCTTCCAGTTGACCCTGCATAAGAACCTTAATGCGTACCACCGCATTAATGGAGTTCCTTCGCATGCTTCAATACATAACAAGCAGCGTGATGGTAGAGAATGGGTTTCCATCGAGTAGATTTGCTTGTTCTCGTGTGGAAAGGTATATGATAGATACTATACACAGCAGATGAAATACCTTTGGATCATCATATCTATATACCATCACCTGCTTAATCTTAATTATCCCAGTGGTACCACGTCTGAAATGGAATTCTATAGCTGACGGGACACTGGGTGCTTGAGGATCCTCTGTTCAGAATGTAGTATATTTATATGGAACACAACTCGGTTGGTGTATAGTAATGGATGGTGCATGTTGCTCAGTGAAATTCATGGACAATATGCATGACATGAATACCGTAAGTAAAAGCGATTCTAACGAGTGTCTGGTTATCAAAAAGGGAATGCCCCAGGGATGGTTGCTCTGCGGCGTTCGGGGTGATGGTAATACGTCCCATGGCGCCGCATCGGTGACGCAGTAACAGTAGAAGACGAAGGCACCTGAGTAAGGTCTTCCGGCGAGGCGGCACGCGTCACCTTCCCCGACGGCGGCGTCGTATTGCCGCACTCGTCCGAGGAATTATCGTCCTCCTCCATGAGCCAGTCGTCACCTTCTGGGAGCATGATTACGCCGGACGCAGGATCAAAGCTCAGACGATGGAGGTTACTCTGGGGGTGCGACGCGCCTGCTGCATCAGCCTCTGCCCACGGATTGGAGGCGTGCGTATCGGCGACGAGGTGATGAACCTCACGTGGACTGGCCATGTCATTGATCCCGCCATTCGCATTGGCCCGCGAACGTCGTGTATCTTTCTTCCGCAACATGCTGTACCTGTTGCGGAGACTAAGCACGATCCCGTGGGTCGAGTGAAGTGGAATCCGCATAAGACCATTGCGATGACCGTTGACAAGCATTTGCCCCTTCTTGAGCGGTAGCCAGGGCTCTGGGAGGACACCGGTAAACGCAGGATGTCCGTAGCGTCGTTTGCCAGTGCTGGGACATACGTTCAACGCGAGTCGTTCGACCAGAACCACGGAGTGACTTACTTTAGGACGCCATCGTACCAGTTTGCCATTGGCGGTTGCGACTACATCCGAAGTCAGAAGACGCAACAGTAAAGGGGGACCGCTCACATAGTCTGTCCTTTCATCCTCGGGAGCAACATACAACGTCTCATCATTCTGCCCGTATCTCCTGCGGCTTAGGTTGCTACCAACTGCGTCTCAGAATTCGATGAACGGCAAAAGAGAAGACAAAAGGGAAAAGGTTTTCATCGTACCTTTGCGACCAGGTCACTGGATGGCCTTCCCTCAGCCTCACAATATCTGCTGCCTCTTCTCCTCTTTCTACTTCGCATACGGAACTTAGACATACCGCATTACTCAATGGTCGGAACGTTTTGTGAATGTACCAAGACCATGCGGTAGTCGCCAGAACCAGCGGAACGAGAAGAGAGGACATGATGTAGCACTGCCGCAACGTGAGTATGCCAATCATGAAGATTTGGAAGATGATGATTCCCCAAATTAACCGCACAAAGGTGAGTGGCCAAGCTTGACCTCGCGACTCATAAGGCTTGTAAAACACTGCAAACATGCTTTGTTCTTAGGATGTCGATGCAAATGGGATACGCTGACTTACCGAATAAAAGCTTGTACTTGTAGACGATATATGCTACTCCAAAGTACAGAGCACCGAAGATGACGATGAGTGGTTGCACCACACTGTATAGAATAGTGATGACAAAGATAAGGATTGCTTGGGGATATACAATGCCATAATTTATCATTGGAGGAGCATTCAACTCAGCAAAATCTGCACCATATTGGAGTTGTAAAACGAAGAAGTAAGAACGGCACACACCTCGAGGGGTTCGCGTCCAGAAAATCCGGAAGATCATGCGAGGAATCAGCACCCCGAGATTGAGTAACTGCAAAGGCATGATGCCAAATCCTGATTCAGTCATCAGTTAATCATATGGTCACAACAATAGATGGCAACCTTGCAGGATGACATAGGACAGAAAGAAGTGCCTGAAAACAACGTTGGTAGCAAAGTCAATTCTGGCTCCTTGCAACTCACTTGGCTCGTCCTTGTTGCAATGCGTGTGCTAGCTTCTCGGGTATCTTGGCGGGGGTGTTTGCCAAGTCTCTTACAAGCTGCCAATATGTGCTAGCCAAGAGGAAAATGAACACCACATTGATGAGCAGGAAGAGGAAGTATCTTGTTTTGATGAGTTTGATCCACTTTCCTATGTAGCAGGTAGAACTCACTTGCGCATCACTGAGTACTCCACCAAACTACGAGCTCTATAACCCTGAGCATACGTCAAACCTAAGAGATATAGAATGAGTGAGCAGCCATATGCTCTTTGAAAAATCTCACCTTCCAGAATGAAGGGCAGCAAAGCATTGAGTGTGATCATGGCAACGGAAGGAAGCGAGTTTTGTACAATGGCTCGGATTTTGTCATTGCTGTCGATGATTTGTCCCAGCCAGGGCATTACTTTCTTGATTTCCTTGTAACTGAGCAAACTGGCAAGTGCAGTGATGGGGAATATCCAGAAGAACATCAGCAACCCAACAGCGCCGAGAACTAGGAGTTCTCGACAAAGCAGTGAACCCGGAGTATGTTCAATATTCGACCAAACAATGTCTCGTGGTTCCGGAGCTGGGCGAGTTTTTGTCTCCCATGGATCAGACGAGTGTGCAGTTTGCACTGCAATCTGCTGGAGAAAGTAAGGTTAGTACAACGATTGCGACAACAGTGGATGGTCTTACTGCACTGGACATTTTCTCGAAGGTGACAAAAGCAACATGGGTAGACCTGTTTTTCCCAATTCGCCGCCACCTCTTTACCTTTTCGTCTGCTTCCTTAAACCTAGCCTCGAGGTACTCTAGCGCATCGACTTTGGGGGAAAACCATCCGGGACGAAGAGTAGGGCGCCTGCGATGCGGGACCACAAATCTAGCGGGCTGGCTTTCCAGCACAGACGGTTCGGCCTCACTCGCGTGCTGGATCACATTCTCGGAGGGATCGTAGGACTCCACGACACTTGGGTTTCCCACGAACTTTGTCCACTCGCTCTCTAATTTCAATAGTGCTTTCGTACGTTGATCCAAGAGGACTTGCAGCGTCCCAACCTCTCTACAAACCGAAACACTCTCCACACTCAATCCAATGTTTTCAAAGTACTCTGCGAGGGCACGTTCCGAACGTAGATGGAGTGGTAGACGCGTGATCATCACGGTACGGCCGGGAATGGAGTGGACGAGTTCGAGGGAGAAAAGTTGGCGCGAACGAATATAGCGTTGATAGTTATTGTATAGGAAGCGGAGTGCGAGTGCGGTAAAGAGATACGTGAAGAGGAAGTGTACTGTGAGGTAGGAGTTCGCGTCGCTAATCAGGTCGAGCCAGTCACGGTCGGTAGGATCCTTGTCGAGACTAGAAGATGCGAATTGCGGCCAATCAGTGTCCTCGTCGTCAGAACCGGCGCCAATTCCGATATTGTGCTAATAACAGTGAGCTGGATACGAAATCAACTGAGGCACCACACACCGTCCAGTTGATAGGCATTAAGACCGCAATGGCAAAAAGAGAACATAAAGAGAATAGATAGAAGGATGTTTTGAAGAACCCTAGTAGCTGTGGATGAGAGCTGAGGGGTTGTTTGATTGACTACTAGGGGAAGACATACGACTGCGGCATCCAAACCAACTATTTGCAGGATTGTGTACTCGGATGTTCTCAATGTTGGTATGATCCAACCAAAGAAAGCAGAGTGCGCGTGCGCTTCATGAGGAGAAAACCCTGTATATGGTGGTGAGCTTGGGACATGATGTGACGAGTGTCGTGCGAGTACCCTTGAGCTTTGTGCGTGGCGCGAAGAGCAGCGGCCAACGAGGACGACAATAAGAAAAGAGCAGAAACGAGACGACTCCAATAGATGATGCAAGTGATATCTGTGTCGTGAACCAAGGACCTTCGAATTTGTCTTGCGAAGGCGGTGAGTAACTGGAGACGATGACACGCTGGTAGTAGACTCACAGGTTGGAGGTGAGCCGGGTGGAAGTTCTGGATCTGCATCGTCGGCTACATGGGCCAGGAAAGCCAGAAGTTGAGCCATGATGCCAGAACTGAGCGAACTGGTACACTGGGCGTGCGGGAGCGAGGCGTGGCGCGGCATGCCCACCGAGTTGCCACACCGAGCCGCATGTGACTTTGAACCAACCTGACCTGCCCAACATTATAAATAGGCGTTTTACCCGATCTGTTGTGCCTTCGGCACAATCATCCTAGTTTTTAAGTAGTTCAAATCACTATTAGTATTGGTCAGTCAGGCATACTTATGTTAGTCAATCAAGCATTAGTATGTAGTCAGTCAATTATTGCAAACTAATATGGCTCATAACAATTCAACCAACTCTGTAGTGAGCCTAAAAAGGCCTTGGCAACCAGTGGACATACAGAGTTGAATCTGTGAAGCTAGGTAGTAGAGACTTGATTCTTTCCAACTGCTGATTCTGGCCCTTGACATACTATAGCAAAGTGCCTAATCCAAGAATCAAGACTTTCACAGACTGCTTTAACAGCTAATAAAATGAATATATGAAAAAGATCAATAAAGGAATGACACCAGTGCTGAAAATCTTTGTCAGCAAGTGGATGAGTTTGTCAAATCACAGTCAAGATCTTACAAAGATTGAATAGAGCTTCAAAGGGGCAGAAAGACAGATCAAATCACTGCGAGTTTGTGTCAGTCCTATGAAGAAGAGATGGTGCCCACTTACATTCTCAGTGAAGTGGAGCACACTCAAATTTTATCAAGTAGATATATAGAATAGAATGAATTGAAGTGTCGTAAAGTGGTGAGAGTTGGGAGGTAGCTCCAGCACGTGAACCAGCTTCCTTTCCTGGTGTTGCTTCTGAAAAAGCATCTAGTGCATGAACCGGCTTCCTTTCATATGTTAATGGACAAATTGGCCTGCTAGCTGAGTTGGAAATGAAAAAGAAAATACACATGAGTCATGTTACAATTTCCCCTTCTCTTAGTCCTTTTACGGGAACCCCTAACTTCGGTCTACAACATCGCCCTCGGCATACTCCTTGTTTGACAACACGCAACGCGGAGGCGATTTGGATGACTCACATTGTTGAGGTGTTTGAGGCTAAACGAAGTTGAGGCAGACGATGGTTGTGGTTGAAGCAAGAGATGCTATTAGAACTCAGACGTT
>JBBPJJ010000091.1:0-41609 GCA_038088635.1 Veloboletus limbatus
GAACTCAGACGTTGAGTTCGAATCTTATATAGTGACATGTGATGTACGATTATATAAGCTACTCTAAGTAAAAGAAATAGAATAGAAATAGGAGCGAAGGCAGCTGAGTAACAGCGCGTTCAACACCCATCTCCCTCCAGCAGCCTCCAGCATTCTCCAGCATTCTCCAGTCTGTCAGACTCTGTCCTGAGCTGGGCTATACCATTGGAACTGGGGCCTCAACTATGGAAAAGTGATGGTTTGCTGATACGACTAGAGCCATAGTAGGTGAGTTTCATTCACCTGTATGGTCTGACCATGCACAGTCTCGTTCTGATGCATTCTGCAGCTTCGCTGACACATTTAAAGTGTCCTAGGCATTCTGTGGTGCCGCCGTCATCACCGTTCGGCAGCCACCGCAATCTGTTTGACTGGGGCTAACCCAGGTGGATATTTCGCCATTCTGTGGAGTGAGCATTTGCGCTCGAGTTCTGATGCATTCAACAGCTCTGTAGGCCCGTCTACAGTGTTCTCAACATGCTCTGACACTCTTGACATGTTTGTCTTGACTCTGGTACCTGCTCCCAACTTGTATGTACTCCTCTGCGAGCTCGACACTCGGGGGTATGTCTCATGGATTGGTGGTCTCATCTGGCAGTATGGGTGGTATGGCATCATCATTTCGCTGTCTCGTGCCCTGAAAACCCTTGGACATCACTTACACCCCATTTACAAGCCATCCAGTGCATCTGATTCGTCGGGTTCACCCTCAATGTGTCCATTTGACCCAGTAAGTGAGTTTTCATATACTGACAATTTTATAGATTCGTCTTCAGCCATCCTTGACGTCATGGCGGGTTCACGGCCTCAATATACCATCTTGTTCACCTGGTTGGTGGTGGGAACAGTCCAGGTATGTTCTTTGTGCTCTGTTCATACCAATCATACTGACTCGCGTGCACTCCAGCTAGTGATCATGTTTCGACTCATCTCAAGTCGCAGCGTGCATCACTCATCACACTGTCTGTCCTGCACCATGTCCCATTTGTCTGGATGCCATTGCCATCACACTGGCATGACCTGCCATCCTCATCGCCTCTCAACCAACTTGACTCACCCGTGACCCAACTAGCCTGGTGCCCCTCTACTGCAGCTCATCTTGGCCGTTCTGTCATCATGTGCATCTGTCTCAACCTTTAATGGGTCCTGTGCACTCTGGGCAATGCCTGGAGTGTGTGTGCCATCTTCGTTCGGCCTCCTCAGCTCATGTCAAGCTCAATCAGGCGAGTATCATGCATCTATTTATTCCAGTCATTTGCGTGCCTGTACTGACATGTTCCATAGCTTCATCAACATGTTTCTATCTTATCATTGGCACTATGTCGTCCTAATGCCACTATATTGTAGCTGGTAGGTCCAAGTTCATCACTTATTCATCTGTTCATCCTTGCTCACTGAACCCTCAGGGCTTTAGGGCTTCTGGGGCCTGGCTTGGCTTGGCCCACAGCTTTTGGAAATAGCAAGCTGGGCTCCAAGCCCCAACAAGCCCCCAATGTGGCCCAGCTTTCTAGGGCCCAGCTTGGTTGGCTCAGGGCTTTCAGGCCAGGCCACGGAATCACTAACCACAACTACTTTGTAAGAATAACCCTAACCTACTGCTGGATGGGTTAATGCCATTGGAGCTTAAACATCTTGCTCAACCTTTTTTGCAACTCAAACTTTTGCTTTCATAATAATACTTTTTCTTTCGTAAATGAGCTACCAAAGTATATGGAAGTGTCACAAAGTGTTATCCACTTCCTCATCCGAAGAAAAAATGTGTCACCCAGTGAGCTGGGCCTGCGTCAACCTCATTAAGGCCATCTGCAACACCTGGCTCTTCATCCATAAATTCATTGAGCTCTTGTATGTGTTCTGTTTCTACATGGGAGGAATGTTAATGCTAGCAGAGCAGATTCGAGAAGATGTAGAAGATTGAAAGTACTTACAGAGAGCCATACCGTTGGCTACACTGCCCATGTAACCCTCCGTCTCATGAAGGTCCTGTAGGCCTTGAAGGAGGAGTAAGTTGTCGTCTTGCTCATTACCATTGTCGAGCTCCTGAAGTACAGTTTCTGCATCTTGACATTGCTGAACAAAATCCAAAAATATCCCATACAGATGCGCGCCCGACCACCGGACGACCCAATCGATCATAGCATATAGCTCAATGAACATGCTGAGAGATGTGGGAACCAGGTCGAAGACGAGATGTGTGAGGTTGACATATACATTGCGAACATGGTTGACGGCTTCTTCTGTTACTGAAACTTTGGAGTCGAGCGCACCGTAATCGGCCGGACGTCTGTGTACGAAACAAATAGCTGTCGAGCTCCTGTTGCAGCCAAGGGATACATACCCATCGGAAAACCATGCTGCGATAAAATAGTACAATTAGCCATGTCAAACACAAAAGGTGAGGATATGGAATGTACACTTGTAACATGTTATGAGAATCATACCAACCATTGTTTCACCCCGATGCTGAGCACATTCTCGAAACCAGGTGCAACTTGAGCGACGCCGTCCCTGAGACCGTATACTACTATGTTTTCGTTCAACGTTGGGGAATTCGAGGTTGTAGTGTGCAGAGGGTAACCGAAGTCCACTCATCGTCGTTCTCCACGAAAGGAAGAGCCCCGGTGCGAATCAGTGCAAAGGCGCGATTGTCCGGCATTCCATAAGATAGCGAGCTCCTACAGCTCAAACAAGAGGAAGTCCGACGTCGGGAGTCGCCGCCAAGGCACGAGCATTGGGTGCTGTACATCGGATCGCTCATCAAGATACAAGTACATCATTCCCAATAGGTGCCGGATGGCGGCTCAATGATTGGAACACGTAGTGTCGGAGGCCAGGTAGCGGCGTGAACTCAATTTCCTAGAGTATGCTCGATGTTCGAATATAGATAAATATGTCCCTCTGCTCCA
Source organism: Veloboletus limbatus (assembly GCA_038088635.1). Lineage (NCBI taxonomy): Eukaryota > Fungi > Basidiomycota > Agaricomycetes > Boletales > Boletaceae > Veloboletus > Veloboletus limbatus. The sequence goes on from JBBPJJ010000091.1 coordinate 2,946, forward strand.
TCACTTCGCATTGATCACGAAGTATATGAAACGGGTGAAACGATGCATGACGGTAATATCCCGCCGTTGCTATACGTATGCCATTACAAACACCAGTTTTCAGGGTTTGATTCGGATTTTAACGGTATCAGCCGTTGCTCGCCGCCGGTAGGGACCCACTTAATCCTGAATCGCTCATGTATTAAAGGGGGGCAGGTTGATGCGAACAGTCTATCAAGTCTTTCCATCATCCCCTTTTGACATGCTGACGCACTTCACTCTCGCCACGGCCATTGCTGCATTTGCTGTTTCCGCCACCGCCGCACCTAAGCCTGCTTTGCAGGGCACTGGGGTGGCCATCCCCATCACCGGACATACCAACCTCTTGAACCACAACCAAACTCTTATTTTCGACGCTCACCGTGCGTCAGTCGAGGCGTACGTCGTACACACTGTTACCAGTATATCATATTTACCTTTAACACTTCTTTCAGAAAGACTCTTTATACCTTTGATAATTATGAAAACAACGCTGGAACGAACCTTTCTTCCGCCGTGGGAGGGATCAGAAAACGCGAGAACAAGGTCCCCTTGACGTACGCCTGGCCATTTTGGTACGGCATGATTTCGGTCGGTAGCAATCTCCAACCCTTCAAAGGTAAGTTTCCGTTGCATTCATTCCTGATGCATGTTTTTACCTTATCTCCCTCAAAGTTGTTTTTGATACTGGTTCTAGGTAAGTAGCTGATGCTGAGAGTGCCACTTTCTGTTAAATTCGACGACAGCGCCACCTTCCTGCCGGATTCTAGATGTTCCACTTGCCGCGGCCACAATCGCTGGAACCCCACTGCATCTTCAACTGCCGTACTTGTGAATGAAGACTTTTCGGTCGCCTATGGTCCTCGAATTGCGGCCACAGTCAATGGTTATGTATACACCGATACCATCTGGTTTGCCGGCCTCATGGTATGCGTTGTATGACTCTTAAATGTGGTCGTTTCTGACAACCAGCCAGTTGCCCACGCGTAGTATCGGCGCTGCAATGTTCTATTCTGCACTGTTGCAATTCCCTCAATTTTTTGCAGATGGCCTGATAGGATTGGCTTTTGGTTCTGTCAGCGATGAACGTTCCGTCTTGCAGGCCCTCTTAACCGAACTACGGACAGCCGATCTATCATTTTCATTCAAGCTTTCGTCTCCTGGGGCCGAGCTGTATATCGGTGGATCGAATACTGACCTGTACATTGGACAGTTCACTTATGCCCCTCTGACGTCGGATGTAAGCTGAAGTGTCGGATGCACGTAAATAGCTACTCAAGTTGTTAGTTCAGAATTGTTGGCAGGTAACTATAGACGACATCCAGCGGAGCGACGGTCTGAAGGTTCTTCAAAACATACCTGCCGTCATTGACACTGCTACCTCCTTCATCCATGGTTTTCCCTTGCAGGTTTTCAAACTGCATACTGCCCTTCGTGGTACACGGGTTCACGGCCTTGATCACTTTGCCTGTAAGTTTGGATCTAGTTGCTTACATTTTGGCTTCCAATGGTCACACTGTAGATCCATGCGACCAGATACCGACCATTAGCCTTAGCTTTGGAGGTGTTTCGTTTCAAATCCCTCCTTCGGCCTTCGCCGTTGGAACGGTTGTTGATAACCCGCTGTTATGCACCAGTGGCATTACTACTCTGAATGACGAAACACGTGAGTATCTCTTAGTTTGATTTACAATGCTGAATGCTGATCATGAATTACCACCAGCATACTGGATTATTGGGAATACTTTCCTCAGGAATGTCTATACCACATTTGATATGCGTAACTCACGAATCGGATTTGCGCAGCTTCGTTGAGTGTTTCAAGGCGTAGTCTAGGTTGAAATATTTATTGCCTGTCGTGGACAACTGTCCCGTTGCCGCACGATCATATATCAGGGTTTGTACCTAGCTGTGCTGGCCCGGCTTGGCCTGAAAGCCCCGGCTCGGGCCTGGCTTAGGGGGGCTCGGGCCTTGACAAATTGCAGGCCGGGCCTCAGGCCCTAAAAGTCCTCAATCGGGGCCCGGCCTGGCTCAGAAGCCGGGGCTTAGGCTGAAGCCCCAGCCCATTGTAACATCATTTATTATACCCATACACTACACTGTCAGTACAAATGTAAAACTAATAGTTGTCCCACTGGTTCCTGTTGTCTGAATCGTCACCAACATCATCTAAATCCACCCCATGGTACAGGTGTTAAACAGGGGCAAACAGATGGGGTGCAAACACTTGCTTACTATGTAGTGGAAACAGGTCCAGCAAGGGCAGAAGGGGGTTGAGCAAGCAAGTGATTGTACTCGCTCACCCACTTTACCCCCTTCCAGCTGTGTGGTGGAAACATGTTGAACAGGTCTAATGGAGGTTGAGTGAGTGAGCAAGCAAGCACACTCACATACTTGCTTGCTGTGTGATGGAAACAGGTTGAACCCAGGTTGAATAAGCGAGCGAGTGAGTGCAAGCAATTGCATGCTCACTCACTATGTGGTGGGAATGGGTCAAACAGGATTGGGTGCACACACCTGCTTTCTTTGTGGTGGGGTCCACAGGGATGGGTCGAACGGAGTTGAATGAGCAGGCATGTGCAAGTGTCCTATGTAGTGCAAATGGGCAGAATGGGTGGGAAGTGTGCACAGGCTTTGAATGGGTTGCATGTATGAGTGAGTGTGCAATCTGACACTGGTGTGAACAGTTTCAAACAGATGAGGGATTGAGTGAGGAGATATCAGATTTTGCCGGGTGAGGATTTGGGGCTTTTGGGGCGTTGATGGCTTAGCCTGGCCCGGCTTCAGAGGGCTCGGCTTAACCGGCTTTGGGGCTTCAGGCCAGGCCGGCACAGCACTAACCTAGAATTCAATCTACGTATTGTCCTCACCAAGTATGATGAGGTGGCTGTCAGAATCTGGTCATTCCATGCTTCCAGGTTTTGTCTATTGTCATGCTTCAATGAATGAATGTCACAATAGCTGTCAGATATTTAGATCTTGGATATATGCTACAGTAGGATAGCTATGGGCTTACCTAAGCCTGACTGTTTAGAACTTTTGTATGGTACTTCTTATTTTAGTGACTACTAAAGTATTCTACATTAGCCACGTCTGAAGCCCTTCAAGAAGTTGCAAGTGGTATCAGCAGGCATTTTCACAAAGTGTTTTGGCAATAATACTTGGAAGCTTGGATATCTGGCTTGTGCTTTCTTGGCACACCTCCTCTGTGTTGGAATATTTTATTATGGTATATTTGCTTACTTAAGCCATATCTTATATCATACCATAGTACCTTAGTTCCTACTCAGTGACTTACTGAGTGTTTTATAGGTACAGTACTATATTCTCTAAAATAGTGACTTAATGAGTATTCTATACTCTGGCCCTTCATTAGCAAACCACTGTTTTTGGCACAGTGCTACAGTGTGTCACAGTGTCACAGTTTACTGCAGTTGGCTACAGTTAAAGACAAATAGCATTATATGTACAGTATACTATATGATGCTATTGCATTCATTTTATAAACACTGTATAGTTGGGGACCTTTCTGTATCACTATGATTACTGTAGTCACTGTACAACACAGTACAGCATTGCACAGCAACTTAGTGGTTGGCTGATCAGCACCCAGTGAGACTGTTTATATAGTGTACATCTCTGGAGTATGCCTAATCATACATAGGGATAACTACTGTTTCCTTCAACAATATATATATATATTGAGCTAGCACAATGGTGTGATCCTTGCAAGAAATTGGAGTGTGAACAAGAAAGTGTATTTCCTAGAATAGGCCACTGGGCCTGCCAGCCCTGATATAGTCTAGTTATGTCTTGCTACATCTAGTTAGATTATGTCACTTTTGCTGATAGGTTGCTTTCTGACGTTTGGTTTTTTAATGTTGGGTTTTTAGGGCTATTTCTTACTGGCTTTGTGTGGGGTGTACTGCATGTATGTGGGCCTTCTTTGCACTTCACTTTCACATCGTCCAGTGACTGGTCCTGGCTGAGAGTAATTGCCAGCAGAGCAGTATGATATTGCTCTCATTCAGCATTGCATGATGCTGCTAGTCCTGACTAAGAAAGGGGTGCTACACATTAGATTACTCATCAAGATACAAGTGCATCATTCCCACTGATAGGTGCTGCCAGATGGCATCTCATTAGAAACCATATGCATTGGTGGCCATGTAGCCACCTTCAACCATGGTGAACAGTTGCTTGATATTCAAATAAAGGTAAGTTCATCCCTCTGCATCATCACTTTGTACTGACCAGGTGGTCAGAATTTTGGTGTGTCAGAATTTTGGTGTATCATCCATTTGGCACATCATAGAAGTACACAGCATAGGTGAAATCATGCACAGTGGTAACATCCCACCATTACTATACATTGGAACTGTTTGACAACATACAAATGCAGAAGCTATTTAGTGGCTACTCACATTGGTATTGTTGGAGTGGTTGTGATTAAGGCAAACAATGATGGTTGTTGTGGTTCAAGAGTGTTATTAGAACTCAGACATTGAGTCTGAAATTTGTATACATGTGTGTAATTATATAATCTATGTTATATAATACACTATGAAGTAAAATAGAAATAGGAGCTAGGCAGCTATATTATAGCGTGTTCAACACTCCCCCTTGCTCAAAGCATGGTAGGCTGTAGAGCGGAATGGCGACTATGGAGGGGACAAAATGATCCCAAGATTTGTGTGGAATTCCTTGAATTTGGTTTGTCCCAGATTTTTGGTGAACATGTTAGCTGGATTGCTGATGCCATCAATGAAAAATAGCTCAATATGGCCATCCTGAATCCAATCACGAATCGCATGCCAACGAATGTCAATAGGCTTACTGTGGGGTTCATTGATAGGGTTGGATGCCATAAAGATGGACCCTTGGTTGTTACCACAAATAGGAATCGCATTCATTTTATATCCCAATTCTCATAGAAGCTGGCGAACCCAAAACACTTGCCATCCACAATCTGATAAGGACATGTATTCAGCTTCTGTGGAAGAATGCGCCACAGTAGGCTGCAGGCGAGATCGCAGCCGAAAGTGCATCCAGCTAGTTTAAGGAACCAGCTGGTTTGGGACTTGCGCATATTAGGGTCTGATGCCCAATCTGCATCAGTATAGGTGATATTGCCTTCATTGTTGGTACCATCAAAACATAAAGCTGCTGTATGTTCCCAAGAGGTAGCAGCAAATATAAAGCGCTTTTGACAAATGTTCCTCAGTTGGGTTGGCCAAATGATGCACCATTGTGGTGATGGCATAGGCAATATCAGGTCAGGTTCCAATGATGATCTGAATTAAGGAACCGATGACAGTTTGAAACTTCTGAAGAAGTTTGGGATCAACAGGCGCATCGCTTTTGAGTGGGTAGTATCCCTGAGGTAGAGGAGTCTGCATTGCCTTAGGGTTTTGCAAATCAAATCACTCAATAATCTTTTGCAAGTAATCTTTTTGATCAATGAAGATCTTATGACAGAGCATTTGATGTTCATATGCAGAACTTCTATAGCTTCACCAAGATCTCTACATTTCCATTTGTGCATGAAGTGCACTTTAACCTAATTAACAATTGCCTTAGAGGGACCACAGAAAAGGGCATCATCTACATAGATGATGGCTACAACTGTAAGGGAGCCCTTTTTCTTATGGAGGAAGATGCCAGGATTGGATTTAATCCATTCAAAGCCAAGTTCTTTCATGGACTCATTGAGGGCTTTCCACCAGGTGAGACCAGCCTGCTTTAATCCGTAAAGGGCTTTTTGAGGCACAATACTTTAGTCTCAGCACCGGGGATTTTAAATCCTTCAGGTTTTTCCATGTAGATCTCTTTATTGAGTGTGCCATATAAATATGCGGCACGAACATCGACAGCTTCCATGTGCCAGTTTTCAAGTGCAGCTAGTGCAAGCATTAAGCACACTGTTTCATAGCGCATGACAGGAGAAAAGATTTGGTCAAAGTCTAAACCTTTGACCTGAGAGAAACCTTTCATGATAAGGCATACACGTTTTCTACCATCAGGTTTGACATCAAATTCCCTATGGTTTTTGATGACTTTACGATCTTTAGGACAATCAACCAGTTCGAAAACATCTCGTTTGTTGAGGACCTCAAGTTGCTCACGACAAGCATTTTTCCATTCTTGTTGCTGCACAGGTGGTAGTTCATGGACATCCTTGAAAGTCCAATCGTGTATCGGCTTCGAATGATCTGCAGAATCGAGTGGTATTGCCTTCCCCAAGAGATAAGAAGTGAGTGCTCCTCCCCCTTCCCTGGTGATGCACTGAATCTCCACTTCGGAGATCGTCAGATTCAGGAATGGGAATGTCTGGAGCGTGCTCAACAGGGAATGTCCCAGGAACTTCATATCGAGGAGGTGCACCAACATGGTACAAGTCATGCCAAGTGGATTCTGCATCTTTTTCCTGGTCAACAGGATGACGATCATCCCCATAGATGTTTCCTGGGTGGTGTGGTACATGCCATTTGTGTGTAGAGCAGTGAGGAGCAGGAGGAATAGTAGGCGGTGCAGGTGCAGGGCGGTGCTCAGGGGCTTTGCCTTTTTGGGGTCAACAAGGTGGTAAAGATGGTGGTAAGGAGTACACAGTGGAGGCATATGGAATGGTTTGGAAGGATCCGGACAAGGTAGAAAGTCATCAAAGTCATCCGGCATATCAGGGAGTGGAATTTTAACCTGTTGCTCGGGGATGGCTTGTGTCTGTGGACATGGAGGTTTCTTACATAAAGAAAATAGCTGCTTATTAAAGAGTGCTTGGGTGGACATAAAAATTATGTTGTGGAGATACCATATTAGTAGATAATTCTGGTCATTTCCAGGTGCAACACCTGGATACACTATTGGTTCTCATTTAGGGGCCAGCTTATTGGTACAAATGTCCAAAGGGACGTGTGCATATGCTTCGCAACCAAAGACATGAAGATGGCTGATATTGGAAGCCTCTTCATGAAGTATCTCAAATGGAGTGCGCCAGTTGTGTCTGCATAATGGTGCTCTGTTGTAAATGTAGATGGTGTGGCTCCAACTGAATTCCCACCAAGAGTTGGGTCCACAACAATCAAGGTGCATAGCTTCCGACTTGTCCATAATGGTTCACATAAAGCACTCTGCATGACCATTTTGTTGGGGAACATGAGGCACACTCTGGAATATGTGTATCCCCTGGGATGCAAGCAGCTCATCAAAGGCTTTTGATTTGTACTCTCCTCCTGCATCAGACATCCAACCTTTGATGGTAGCATTGAATTGAGTGGATACCATCACTAAAAAGTGCTTGGTTGCCTATAAGGCATTACCTTTAGTGCACAATAATGCACTCCACCCATATGATGTATAATTGTCGAAAAAGGTAATGATATACTTGTATTTATGATATGATGCAATGGGAAAGGACTTAAGATCCGAATGGATCAGCTCAAATGGTGCTTTTGCTCTCCTGAGATCCAGATGGAAGGTGCGAGCAGGGGTCTTACCCTCCGCATAACCTTTGCAGGTTTTGTCTTCCTTGGGAATCTCAAGCGAAAAAGGAAAATTGCATGTATGTTTCACAGCATGTTTCAAAACATCTTTGGAGGGATGTCCCATCTGTTTGTACATGGTCTTGAAATCAGGAGTTACCATTGAATGGTGATGGCCGGTGATATCCTCAATGGTATACATATTGTGACCCATGCGACCTGGTTTAAAGGATGTGAGAATTGTGTCATCACTGAACAACATGTCGATGGACTCTGCGTTTCCTCTAACCTTGGTGCCAGCATTTAGCATTTGGCCCATAGATACCAATTGAACTCCTGAATTGGGAATATGTCCCACATCAAATATAGTCAGGTTGCGTATTTTGTTTTGTGCATCTTTCCACTGTATTTTATAGTTGCCTGTTTCTATGACGTAAATCTGACCAAAGGTGGTAGAGACAGAAATCTTGTTTTTTCCAAGCGATGTATAATTGCTGTAGTCAGACCATTCAGGTGTAAAGTGCATAGATGCACCTGAATTGAGGATCCAAAATTTTCTCTCACAATGATCACATTTGGCATTGGAGCTATGTGCACAGATAATGTCCATTGTATTCAGTACACTACTAGTCACTTCTACACTACTTGACATTATATAAGTAGTGGAGTGTGAGGAGTGTGCAGCAGTAATTATAGGGTGAGATATGAACCTGGCTTCCATGAAGTCGTCAACTTCAGCCCCATAGATGTCAATGATGTCATCAGCATCCCAACTATCTCCAATGTGGCTAATCCAGCGACGTGAGCATTTGGAGGGACGTTCGGGTTCATCCAGGTCTTTGAGTGAGAAGGGACAGTTGTACTGCACCAGGAAGAGAGGAGAAGAGGGAGGAGGAGGCACGACGGGTGCCAATGACGGAAGTATGATAATTGGCACCACAGTGGAGGTAGACAGAACAGGGGGAGACGGAGAAGGAGGCGATGTGAAATCAAGCTGTTGGAGAAGAGGCAGGGCAGGGTCAATTGATTGAATAGTCTCACAGGACGGGTGGATATTCAGCTGGTGAGCGAATGCAAAGGCCTCCTTTGTCTGTGAGAACGCAGGAGGACCACCCTGACCTTGGTACTGTTGAGCGCTTTTGTGAGCACTCGCATATGGGTCAACAACAGCCGGCATGAGGGAAACCATGGCAGTGGAGGCAAAATAGTCGCCGCTCGCTTGTTCGGAGCTTTGCTCAACAAAGTGGAACGTGTTTTGCTTTCATGTTGGTTCTTGCCTCTATGCTTACCATGCTTTGTCTTCTTTTTATCAGAATCAGCGCTTTCCCCCTGCTGCTGCTTCTGTGGTGCTACAGGGGGTTGTTGCTGCTGACCCTGGAAGGAAGGGTTCTGCCCTTCCTTTTGATGGGGGAGATCTTTTGTGCGTGCTTGGGCACCTTACCTTTCCCAAGATTCTTCAACTCCCATGCAAGAGTCATGGACGAGACAATTTCTTGAATTGTTGGCAGGACAAAGGTCCCTTCAGAGTCACGTTTTTGTGCAAGTAGTTGCACAATGACATTCATAGAAGGGGGAAGCTTTGACAGCAGAATCATTGCTTCAATATTGTCGGGGATGGGGTACTTATTTGAGTGAAGACACATCAAGAGCATCTCAAATTTGGCGAAAGCTACAACAAGATTCCCTAAAGTCAGGATTGTACCATCCATAACCGCCTTGAAATCAGCATAGATTTGCAGAAGTCCCAGCTTTCCGTACTCATTCTTGATTGTCTCAAGAAGTGTGAATGCATGGGTCTCCGCAAGATACTTGTAGAGGAGTGTAGGAGAGAGGGAAAGGTGTATAGTGCTGAGAATCTTGTTATTCGTCTCTGTCCACTTGATGTACTGAGAAATCGCCTCGGAGTTGCTTTCCATACCAATAATGGGGCATCAGATAGCTTTGATCCATGAACTGCTGGTTGCCAAAATGGCATTCTCCATCCTCAGCCACCAGGTGTTGTAGTTGGCACCAGTGAAGATGGGGATCTGGAAGTTGGTGAAGGTAGATGTAGACATCTAGGATAAAGTCATTAGTTAAATGAACCATCAAGGCTTCCAGATGGAACGATGACAAGAGTTCATCATAGTGGTGCTCTTTGGATGCAGTGTTAAACACGCATCCATCATTATCATGCCGCATCAATAATAACGCTGGCATGTTGCCTTTTATTGCAAAGCTCATTGTGCAATCGTCTGAGATGATGCGGCAAGGCTAAGCTTATTCAAATAGCAGCTCTGGGTGTAGCAGTGAACATGCTCCCTTTGCACTTAGCAGGGCTCATAACCTGTTTGACAACATACAAATGCAGAAGCTACTTAGTGGCTACTCACATTGGTATTGTTGGAGTGGTTGTGATTGAGGCAAATTATGATGGTTGTTGTGGTTCAAGAGTGTTATTAGAACTCAGAAGTTGAGTCTGAAGTTTATATACATGTGTGTGATTATATAATCTATGTTAGATAATACACTATGAAGTAAAATAGAAATAGGAGCTAGGTAGCTATATTATAGCACATTCAACAGGTACTTTGTAGTGTTGCGCACAGCCTGGCTTGGCTTGAAGGCTCAGGCTCAGGCTCAGGCTCAGCTTCAAACAGTTACAGCTTATAGCAAAGGCAAGCTGGGCCACTCTCAAGGGCTCAGGCCAAGCTTGTATACAGCATATGAGAAGACATGTAAATTAGTCAAATGAAAGCATAGCAATATACTCTCCTTCATTACATCATCCAGGCCCATAGACTCATCATCTGCAAGGTCCTGGTCCCCCATCAGCCTATCCTAGCCCTTGCTTGTACTCAAGTCTTCCTGGGATACCAACAGAATGGAACCGATATCATTGACTGCCTCAATCTCTAACAACACCAATGGGTCCTCATAGAAAAGCAAATCATGGCGGATAAGACATTTGAGACACTAGAGTGCCTCGACAATGTTGCCTTTGAGTTGATTGCAATGTTTGCTGATGGTGATCCTGGTAGATGAGAATGCTCACTTACTAGAAATGGAGGAGGCCATAGTGAGCAATGCCCAGACTGGATATTGAGCAGCATTAAGCCTCCACTATTGGACAACTGACATACTGGGTCCAAGTTGGTCTTTGGAATTGAGGTAGCCATAGAACTCATCATATCAGGCTTCACTATGAGGTGCTAATGCTATGTCCAACTCATTCACATTGTTGTCATCGTCATTATCATCAGGAAGCTCTCATAAGAGCTGACCTATTTTCCCATACATGGACATCAATGGCATGGTTTGTGGTGCCTTTGGTTATCCCATTCCACTATTCAGCTCCAAATGACATTGTCAATACTATAGGTTGGTTAGAGGAAGTTCGTTGGTCAGATAGAAACATATTATGCACCACATCCTCTGCCTACTCTAGCACCTTGTCATACAAGCCCTTCTCCCAGTATCTTCATATACAGGATCAAGTGCTAAGTTGGGAATAACAAAATCAATTTAGCAGCGTGCACAGTAAATTAACATGGTCAGTCTACACTTATACATTGCAATGGTATAAAGCTTGTTGGTAGACAACCAATTGTAGTAGTTGGCAATTTTGCTTACTCCTGCTTCAAGTGCAGAGAAAGCAAGATGAATGGCAGGCTCATAATTGGATGAGAAAGACTGTTGTGCTTTCTTGGACTTGCCCAAGAGAGCTGATAGGGTTCAAATGTAATCTCATTCAATATCGGAGAGCTGGAGATCAAAGAGCCATTTTTGCTACTCACAATCCTTCTCTGTGATGGCAATTTCAGTCCAGGACTGCATTTCTCATGTTGCTGTGATCAGGGCAAGTCTTTTGTGGTTTTCTGCCAAGCCAGACTTTTGGTAAAGATATCTGCAATCTGTTCTGTGGTTGGAATGTAGAACAAAGATATTTCTTTGTCTTGTATGCATTCCTGGATATAGTAATGGGGAATAGCAATGTGTTTGCTGTGTCCTTCTATGGTAGGATTAGAAGCAAGGAATATGGCACCTTGGTTGTCTACAAACAGGGATAGAGACGCAAGTCTGCATCCCAACTCTTCAAACAATGACGGTATCCAGGACAGCTGCCTAGCTATCTCAGTCATGCCCATATATTCCACTTCCATTGAAGAATGAGCCAATTTGCATTGTTGCCGAGATAGCCAAGGAACTATTCCGTTGTCTAGAAAAATGGCATCGCCTATAGTTAGGGCATAGCATGGGTCATACCCACAACCGTGGATATGGGTATGACCATGGATTAGCAAGCTGATACCCACACCCATACCCTTGAGGGTATGGGTACCAATCCACATGGGTTTACCCATGGGTATCAGTCAATTACTAGAGGATAGTGAATGACTTGGTATAATATTTTCTTTATTAATGTGTATTACAAACTCATTAGATGTTGAAACCTATCAAATAGAGGATAGTTATCTTACTTGAGTGATAGCACTTGAGGTATTAAGCCCATGTCCATGGGTATGAGTTTGTGCAGCACTAATACCCATACCCATACCCGTACCCATATCCTTGATGATGGGTATGGGTTGAATGGTGGATTAGCCAAAGCTGACCCACACCCATACCCTCCAGTACCCATATCCCAGACCCATGTGGGTTACCCATACCCATGCTATGCCTATCTAGTTTCTATATTTCCTCCCCAGTCTGTGTCCAAGTATGCAATAAACCCATCAGTGAGTGAGTTTGTCAGGTCTGCAGTTCCTGAATAATGTATACAGAGTTACTTGATCCCTACCACATACCTAACAATATGTAGAGCATTCTGCAGGTGTTCCTCAGTTGAATTGAAAGCAAACTGTGACATTTTGATGACTGCGAATAAGAGATCTAGGTGAGTGCCAAGTGTTATGAGCAACAATGACCTGATGACCAATTGATAGCGAGTTCATAAGCAGGTTTGCAAGGATCAATTGAAGAAGCTGGATTGTAACCTGTAGGAAGTGGTGTGAATGCAGGTGCAGCGTTTTCTAACTTGAATTGCTTGATGATTTTCTCAGCATACTTGCACTGATCAAGTTTAAGGGTTCATCATTTTCTATTCCTTCGAATCTGCATGCCTAGGTATTCCATAGCTTCTTCAAGATCATGGCTTTCACATCTCTTCATAAAAGACTTCTTGAGAGAGAGGACCAATTTCTTGTTGCTATCCATAAAGAGGGTGTCATCAACATAAATGATGATAATAATAATATTCTTTCTGACATGCTTCACATAGACTCCTGAGTCTGAAAGAGAACATTTGAAACCTAAGTTTAGGAGACTCATGTGCAGTGCCTTGTTCTATTGCAAAGCGGCTTTTTTGAGACCATAGATGGCCTTTCATAGTCGACAAACCATTCTCTCAGCACCTTTCTGAATGAAACCTTGAGACTGCTCCATATAAATTTCTCCTCAATCTAAGTTTTCCTTAGTCCTGACTGCAAAGCGAGAAAACATATCTGTATTCCAATCATATCACGCATCATAGTCCTCAGGACTCATTACAAAGATCCTGTCCCATGCTAGAAGATCACTACTAGAAGCTTCAATGTGCTTCCAAGAGTCATCAGCACTTTGATCTATATTCCCCATATACTCCTGTAGAACATCTGATCCAATGGCACGGATACTTGCTCACATGCTACCAATGGTGAAGATTTTACCCTTCTGTTTCTTCTTACCTTTAGAAGGTCCTGCCTTCTGTGTTTCAACAATGCTGCTAGAGCGAGCATCCTCATGACATTGGTCTGCTCCTTCTTCCTGGGGATTAATGGAAGGAGTGCCTTTGAAACAACATATGTGTGCCAATCATAGCATATTCAGGACCATAGACATTTATGTCCTGCAGTGTTTTGTTCATTGATTGGGCATAGTGGCTCTATAAAACCTTCATCTCACTCTAAGTTCGATCCCGCTTCAGCTATAGTAGACCCTATTTCATATGCATCAAAGTATTGTTCTTTGTATTGTGTTGCTTCTTCAGGAATTTCCAATAATCCCAAATTGGAGGGTCTGATGATAGCATTTTCATTCATAATTGATGGGAATGAAACATCTTGAAACTCGTATGCGAGTTGCTCTTTTGAAATAACCCCATCTGTAAAAATGGGCTCTGGAATGTCTTCATAAACATTTTTCTGTGGTACTTCTTCCATGTAGAACTCCTCCTGATTTTGATAATAAGGTTCATCAGGATATATGACCATAGATGATTGGTCAACAGAGTTTGTAATGCCAAAAGTGTTTGTGGCCTTTTCCCTTGTGATTTCCTGAATGTCATCCTCTGCCTCGAGATCTATTATTTTTCCGCAATGTGAAAACTGTTGCTGCTGGTTGTATTGAGGCAGGTGTTGTTGTTGATAATGCCCAGCACCTTGGAATTTACCATGTCCTCAGAAATTGCCTCTGCTGCAGCCTCTATAGTTATTATTGCCACACTATACGTTCCAGGAAGTGTTTGTAGGTGGTTCACAATGTATCATAGATGTGCAATTCAGGGATGGATCTTGTTCGACAATACACAATACAAAGACTATTTAGTGGTTACTCACATTTGATGTGGTTGAGCTGATTGCAGTTAAGGCAGATAGTGATTGTTGTCATTCAAGAGTTAATTAGAACTCAGATGTTGAGTCCAAATCTTATATACATGTGTATATAATTATATAAGCTAATCTAACTAAGTCCACTAGAGAAGAATAGAATAGGAGCTAGAAGCAGCTATAAGATAGCACATTCAACACTCCCCCTCGCTCAAAACATGGTAGGTTTCTGAGCGGAATGGCAACTATGGAGGGGATAAAATGATCCCAAGGTTCTTGCAGAATTCTTCAAATTTGATATGTCCCAAATTCTTGGTGAACATGTCAGCTGGGTTACTGACTCCATCAATAAAGAATAGTTCTATGTGACCATCCTGAATCCAATCTCAAATTGCATGCCAATGAATGTCTATGGGCTTACTGTGTGGTTTGGTGATAGGATTGGATACCATGAAGATAGATCCTTGATTGTCACCACAGATAGGAATTGCGCTCATTTTGTATCCCAATTCTCCCAGAAGTTGTCTGACCCAGTACAATTGTCGACCACAGTCTGATAAAAACATGTACTCAGCTTCTATGGAGGAATGCGCCATAGTAGGCGATAGGCAAGAACACCAGCTGAAAGTACATCCAGCTAGTTTGAGTAACCAGCCAGTTTGGGACTTGCGTGTGTTAGGGTTGGATGCCCAATCTGCATCAGTGTAGGCGATAACGCCTTTGTCCTTTGCACCATCAAAATATAAGGCTACTTTAGACATTCCCAAGAGGTAGTGGCAAATATAAAGTGCTTTTCAAAGGTGTTCCTCAGTTGGCTTTGCTGAATGTTGCGCCATTGTAGTGACTGCATAGGCAATATTGGGACAAGTTCCGATCATGATGTAGATCAGATCACTGATGATGGTTTGAAACTTCTGACGAAGTTTTGGGTTTACAGGCACGTCGTTTTTGAGTGGGTAATATCCCTAAGGTAGGTGAGTCTGCATTGCTTTGGCATTTTGCAAATCAAATCGCTTGGTGATCTTCTGTAAATATTCTTTTTGATCGATGAAGATGTTATGATCAGAGCATTTGATATTCATATGCAAGAATTCCTTAGCTTTGCCAAGATCTCTGTATTCCCATTTGCATATGAAGTGCACTTTGACCTCATTAATGATCGCCTTTGAGGGGGATCACAGAAAACAGCATCATCTACAATGATGGCTACAACCGTAAGGGAGCCTTGTTTCTTATAAAGAACAATGCCGGGATCAGATTTAATCCTTACAAAGCCTAGTTCTTTCATGGGATCATTGAGGGCATTCCGCCATGTGAGACCAGCTTGCTTTAATCCACAAAGGGCCTTTTTAAGGTACAATACTTTAGTTTCAGAGTTGGGGATCTTAAAACCCTCTGGTTGTTCCATGTAGATCTCTTCGTCCAGCGTGCCACATAGATATGCAGTGCAGACATCAATAGCTTTCATGTGCCAGTTTTCCAGGGCTGCTAGTGCAAGCATTAAGCACACCATCTTGTAGTACACAACTGAAGAGAAGATTTGGTCGAAATCGAGACCTTCGACCTGAGAGAAACCTTTCGTGACTTGGCATGCATGTTTTCTACCATTGGGTTTGACATCAAATACCCAACAATTTTTGATGACTTTACGATCTTTAGGACAATCAACCAGTTCAAAAACTTCTCATTTATTGAGGATCTCGAGTTTTCCATTCTTTTTGTTGCGTGGGTAGTAATTTGTGGATATCCTTAATGGTCCAATCACATATAGGCTTAGTATGATCTGCAGTATCTAGCCATATCACCTTCCCCAGTAGGTAAAAAGTGAGAGCTCCTCCCCCTTCCACTCAATCTCCTCTTCAGAGAGATCGTCAGATGTTTATGGAAGGGGAATGTCAGGAGGGTCATTAGCAGGGAATGTGCCAGGAACTTCTTGTTGGAGAGGTGAACCAGCATGATCCAAGTCACGCCATGTATGATCTGCATCTTTCACCTAATCAACAAGGTGGCAATCATCCCCATAGATGTTCACTGGGCGATGAGGTATGTGCTTCTCACGCTCAGAGTGGTGAGGAGCAGGGGGAACAGTGGGGAGTGCAAGCAGGGGACAGTGCTCAGGAGCTACCTTCTTGGATCATCAAGGTGGCGAAGGTGGTGGTGCAACAGGCAATGGTGTACGTGGTGGAGGCACATCAAATGGTGCAGGAGAATCCGGACGAGGTGGAAGGTCATCAGAGTCACTTGGCATATCAGGGAGCAGAATCTTAACCTGCTCCTCAGAAGTGGCTTTTGTCCATGTAGGTTTCTTGCACATAGGAAAGAGCTGCTCATTAAAGAGTGCTTGTGCAGAAGCAAAAAGAGTGTTTTGGGGATGGCGCATTAATAGAAAGTTCTGTTCGATTCCAGATGCAATGCATAGATATACCATTGGCTCTGATTTAGGGGCTAACTCATTGGTGTGAATGTCCAAAGGGACATGTGCATATGCTTTGCAACCAAAGACACAGAGATGACCAATATTAGGAGTCTTTCCATGAAGTATTTTGAATAGAGTATGCCAGTTATGTCTGTGCAATGGTGTCCTATTGTAAACGTGGACTGACTTTATGATTTTTAGGACGATCAATGGCTAGTGTTGCCGTGACTCAGCTCAGCTCGGCTACAGCTCGACTTTGCTGACTTAGCGAGCGGCTTGGCTTCATGTGACTCAATTTCACATGACATCGGCTCGGCTCGGTGCAGTTAGTCAATCAAGCTGGCTGGAAGTCATGTGCGGTCAATTAATGTATTGACTACTATTCTTTTCCTAATCCCAATTAGCCACACTCCCCACTCGTGCTCCAAGCAGCCTCCATGCCCTCACTATATCGCAGCAACATGGGCAGTGGTCATGCGCTCAGCAGCACTGCAATCATGGCCCAAACAGTGATACCACTGCCCCTATCAAGCAATTGCATGACAATCACAATAGGTATGTCTCTGTTTTTCATTACACAGGTTTCCAACGAGGACAAAGAAACCACCTAAATCAAAAGAGCTACAAGAGCATCAGACAGAGTATGGACTCACCCCAACTACCCTCCCTGTCGTTTGCTGACTTGCTCCATCCAGCGTCCACTCATTCGTTCACCAACCTGCTTGTTCCCCACCCAACAATGACATGACAATGACACGATGACAACAACTATGCTGACTACAACACAACTCCCACACTGCACCGACGCTCGCCCGCCCATTCGTGTGCTACCACCACTTAATGACGAAGATACAATGACAGCGGATATGAGCATAAGGACTACTAGCACACAGTGCTTGATATGACAACTATGATGATGACAATAACCAAGTCGTCTCCACCCTTGTTACCATCACTGTCATGTTGATGCACTCCACTGCCCACAACTCCACTTGCCTCGACCATCTCACCCCAATGGGCTCCTTACATGGTATCACAACACGATGCATCTATTCCGTCGATGCTGTCCATCTCACATCCACTCCTGACACATCCAACGCCGATTTCATCACGCTGACATATGCCATCGCCCTCATCACCTCTCATCTCGATAGAGATGCCACCCATCCATGTCCCACCACCATACTAAATAATGAAGATACAGCAACTACACAACAATCAGATACGAGGACTATACAACGATCGACATGACAAGTACGACAACGACAATGACAATGCAACAATTTATGCAACAATGACAATGTGGTGATCAATGCCATGACAACCCGCATTCCACCACCACCACCACCACTTAACGACAACTATGACTACAACACCAACAACACGATGATCGGACATGATGACTACAACTATAACAATAACGACATGACGATTGACATGACAATGACTCGTCATGGTGTCCCATCATGACCACCACTCGTGTGCATCATGCGCGTCGAGTGTGCAGTCTCGGCGCCCTCTCTCCACTCACCCTTACTCACCCTCGCCCACCAACACCTTCACCCTCGCCTTTGCTGCCCCCTCACTCACATGTACGACACAGACAAAATGTCTGTGCACTCGCATCGTCTCGCCCTTGCTGCCCTCTCGTCCCCGTGCATACAATGCAGACAGGTCATCTGTGTTGTGCACACAGTCGCTGGTGCCCTCACTGCTCCATACCCACACTCACACCCTCGCCATCGCTGCCCCCTCATCCCCACGTGTATGTTTGCCACCCAACTCACTTGTTCACTACCTTCAAACCCACTCAATGGTCACTCACCCATTTGCGACCTACTACTAGTACTGCCACCTAATGATGAAATGACACAAGATCTTAATGAAGACAATGCAAGGACGACAATACGATGATAATACTGCCATAAATTCAGCCAATTCATCTGTCATCACACAGATATTTGACAAAGAACTGCCTGCTAGTGAATCAAAAGAGCTACAAGAGCACCAGATCTGTTTGTGTCCCACCAGTGGCCACCACCACTGCCACTTAATATCGAAGATACAACACACGACGATCCAACACAAGAACTACATGAGGACAACAACAACAACAACCAATTGCACGATGATTGATCCAATGATGACAACACAACAATCGATGCATGATGACAACTCACGTCCCACCACCACCACTTGTACAGTCACCACACTATAACCACTCTATGGCCTTCATACCCACGAATGTCCCTCAATCAGTGTGACTGCGAGCTTGCCTGGCTATTCTTATGGTAAGTGTTCCTTGCTTCCCACTGAAAAACCCGACACTGAACTAACTTGGTCATCAAGTTCTCAGCTGCCCGCTGCTGCCGAGCCACCATTTACAAGGTAAGCTCCTAAAACACCACAAGACCGGTACTACAACATTAACAGCCTCAATGAACGACATCCACAACACCTTTGGCAGTGCCTTGGTAAGTCATGACTGCCTTTGCCAAGTCAACTTCCCACTGAATGATCTCAGCATCCCACATTTTCTCGTAGCCACCCAGTGTTCTCACATTTTCCTTTCAATATTCTCCCTGTCCGTCCTCCACAACCACAACCAGCATATTCAAGGTGTCCTGACGAAGTTCGAACCTCAGAAATCAGGTTTACACGTCACCAGCACGCCCAATGCATTCAAATCCCATTGCATGCCGCTGTTCCCAGTCGATTGCGCGTACCAGCACACCCAAGTTGGACAACTTAAGTACAGCATTCTTGGACGGGTCTATGTTGAGTCGTCACTGATCAATTCCCCTTGCTCACTTGTACATGGTCAACGGTCAATCAACCATCTGAGGCATTCAATGACTCTGACAGAGACGAGGAGAAGTGGACTAGCGACTGGTGAAAGGCAATGGTAATCATGTATTGATCACAAATTCATACAATGGAACATATGGATGCAGTCCATGAGGTCTTTTTTAGATATACAAAAAAAAAAAATTATACCTATAGGAATGTTATCAGTATGTACAAGACGAGGGGGCAAAATTGCTCACTGTCGTCGAGCGGCTCACCGTTGTACATGCTTAGTTTATGCTCTCTTTTAATCCATGTTCTTGTTTGCAAGGGGCACGCTGCATGTAGCCTCGAGGACGTGTGCAAGGGGTGAGAGCAGGATGTTGACAGATCGCAACTTCCCCAGTCACGGGGGTGTCATGAACTGCAGGGCACAGTGCTTGTTTGATGGTTAGCTGGGTCTGAGTAGACTGATCTTCATTGAATGATTGTGAAGTGGCAGTTTGAAGCAAAGAGCGCATATAGTCGTAGCTGGGTGTTTCTGAAAAGGAGAGCATGCAGGCATAGAGAAGCATCTTTGATAGCTCCGGAAAGTTGATCTCAGTGCATAGCTGCTCAACAGCTGTTGTTCGCTTATGCTCCAGTACTGCCAACAACTTGGGTTTCTTTCGTTTGCTGATGTGCAGCCAAGGGAGAGATCCAGAGAGAAGATAGATTAGAATGTAGACAAGGGATTTGAGATCATCACGACAACTTAATTCACATCCCAGATGACTATTGATAGAGGCCAAAGCTGGTGTTCCAGTGAGGCCACGTTTCAGACGGAATGGGATAGGACTGTCTGTCTGGTGGCGATAAGGCTAAGAAACGCCAAAATCAACAAGGAAACTTGTCAACACCCATGAGGATGTTTTGTGGTTGAATATCACCATGAACAAATCCATGGGAATGATATACTGAAGGTGTGACAGCTGTAGAGCGGTCAGAGTAAATTTTGAATTTGTACTTGCGGGTATGCACCAGCTGGTCACCAATATGCTTGACAGTGACCTCAGAGAATTTCTCCTTCAATACAACAAGATGTTCTAGAGATGGACCCAAGAGATTGAGATTGAGAACATCGAAGTTTGACTCTCTACCAAACCAGTGGACGCATGGAATGCCAACTGGCATTTCCCTGCAGAGTTGCTGGAGGATATACGACTCTCGCTCCACAGACAAAGACTTCCCATTGACGAGAGATTCCAGTTTGATTGCGTAGTTTCAGCGATTAATGATATTGACTGCTTTGTAAACACATGCTACAAATTTTAGTCAATCAAACGGTTCAGCTACTCTGTGGAGAATGACTCCGTGATAGTGACAATACCATATGACCCAGACCCGAGATGTTCTTCAAGTCTATATCTTCCATCAATCCGGTGGGGAATAGCTTGCTCAGCTTGGAATTTATGGCCCATCTGTCTGATTATTTCTGGTGACAAGCAAATCGAGTGAGTGGTTTAGAGTTGAAGTTGCCACATCAGGTCTGCTTCTTCTACTTCATGTGACGATATGTGTGGCAATGTGAAATCTTATGTAACAGACTGTGGCTGCAGTGTGGTGAGAAGATTCTGGCTGCCACTCAACTTACCCTACAGGTATGGACAATCCCCATTTTGGATTTTCAGTGATAGGGTGGCAGGTGGGGGCCGTGGGTTAGAATCAAAATATCATGGCTCATCATGATTCATGATTCATGATGCATACCTGTGGCCTGCTGCTGCTTGTCTGACCTGTTGCTTGCAAGACGCATCGACAATCAATGGAGCTCATTAGTCACATCAGTGCATGCCCTGTAACCCACACGATTCACTGATATAAATTGGTTCAATCACTGCCATTTCTTTTACTGATGACTGTCACCTCTCAAGATGCCCCCTTGAGCTAGACAACAGGAAGCACTGCTTGTCACGAATGATCCTCCAGTCATACAGCAGCCGGAACTGGGTTCCCCAGTTCCCCGTCTTCACTCTACGGTGCCTATGCATGAATCTGGACCTACAGAGGTAGACAATGATCAGCTACGTCCTGCTCGTTCCTGCCATCCTCCTGTCCGCTTTCATGATGGACAACTGGATACTTCCTCTGGCACCAATAACCTACCTCCACCTACACCGGTCGTACCTCCTGCAGCTCCTCTTCGGAATACTGACGATCTCAAATTGATAATGTCAGCGCTGGAACCAGTGACTCAGATGAAGCTCCCGTTCCCAGATCCATCAGAAGGTACTACACTAACGATTTACAAACAACTACAACCAGTGATCCACTCATGGTGACCCAGACATCCCAAAAATCAAATACATCTTCTGTGGATGTGGTGTTTTTCTTCCCAAAGGTCAGGGGTCAACTTGTTACTTGTACTGTATGTCAGTGAGTGACCTGCATAACCGTTGCATCACTACCGGCTAGTCTGATGCCCATTTTCAGAAAGCAGAAAGACAAAAACCCAGCTCAGTTCCCGCTTGACAGGTTGTTTACATATGGTGCCAAGACTTTGAATACATCCAAGTATGGTCATATTGAAAAGTACCATCTCAATATCTATCTGGAAGAGGCCGAGAAGAACAAATGGACAATTTGGCTTGAAAACATTAGAGCGGCTTTCAATATGGGGTACGAGTACTCCACACTTCGTCAAGCCCTCAGTGTTCTGAATGCCTCAATCCAATCACTCCCACCCTTGCAGCAAGTGGGGTCTCAGGATACTTCTCAGTTGCCATCCGGAGGCATGCCTTTAGATAATGGACTACCACCATTCTCCCTCGCAGCTCTACAAGAGTATCTCCTACGGTTCATCATTGCGGACGATCAGGTGAGTGTTACATATGATTATTAACCGCTTTTAATAAGTAGCATACAATAGTCCATCAATGTAGTTGAATGTCCAGAATTTTGGTGGCTTCTCCTCCTCCTTTGTCATGACTTGAAGAATGCTCAAATTGTTATATGTGGGCTTGGGTAAGCTCGCACATAGCCCTAATGAGGTCAAGGACAAGGGGAACCTTGGCCGATGCTGTCGATGGTGTATGCGAAGACGTAGGCTGCACACATATAGTGCCAGCCAAAGGAATTGTATACTGGGTCGAGCGCGGAATCAGCAAAGGAGGCTAGGATTACAGAGGGTACAAGGACTAGGGGTAGGTCTAGGATCTAGAGTCTAGGATCCAGGGGAAGTCCAGGGAGATCAAGAATAGGGAACATGGTACGTGCTACTAGGGTTTATATAGTGTAGGGTAAGGGGCACGGACCATGTCAAGAAAGGAGAAAGAGAACAGCACCAGTCAAGGGCTGTGTGGAATGAGGACAGCACCGGTCATGGGCTGTACAAAGGAAGGTCATAGAATGCGAAGGAAATGGAGAGAAGAGACTAAAGAAGGAAAGCACAGGAAGTAGGCTGTGTGAGAAGAGAAGCCAAGGCTACGCGTGTGGGAGCATAGGGCTAAGGGTATTCCATGAAAGGAAAAGAAGATCAAAGAAGCAAAGAGAAAAGGAGGCGGACTCAATGATGAGTCAGAGACAGGGGCGATGACTCATGTTGAGGTTGAGTGAGTCAATGGGGGCCAGGAAGGTGAGGACGGTATAGGAGGGCTTGGGTTAGGCCGAGGGAATGCATGAGGAGGGAACGAGGCGTGCATGAGGTGGAGATCTGGAGATGGGGATCTAGGGATGACTATGAGGTCCGAGGGAACAGGGAAGTGTTACGATCCCTATATTTCTTACTTTGTCTTTCTTTCTTCTTGATGACTTCTTCACGGTAAACCATGGTTTCACCTTTCATCTGTCATCAAGATTACACTTACTTTCCTTCGTTCCAACTCCTCGGACTTCTATCGCTGACTCGCTAACCGAGTCATACTTACTCATCATCCTTTACTCTTCAACAGAGTTCTTTCCATTTCCATCGTATTCTACGATGTTCTTTCATTCACCCTTTTTCTCTCTTTTTCCTTTCATAGTCATGGTCTGTGCTAGCCCACCCAACCGTATATAAATCACACTAGCACGACTTGTATTCCTTAACTTTGAGCTCCGCAATTCTACTCTTAGTCTTGCCTCTCAGTTCGTCGACTTTGGTCCCCAAGTCCCTCAGTCCCAGTAAAGGCCTCTCTATAACGAAGCCTTCCTCAAGCCCTAGTCCTCGTCCCTCAGTTCCATATTAGTCACCTTGCGGCTACGTGCGAGTCTATCCGACCCACACATAACAAAAGCTCAAAGTTTTCTTCTGCACGGCCACTACCATCGTGAGCTGTATCTTCATCCATCCTGTCTTCTAGTACTCCCGGAACGTCGAGAACAACACCTCGACACCCACCCCCAGTTATCCCAGAATCATCTGACGATGAAGAACTCTCAGACCCCTCTGACCAAGACGAAGATAACGAAGAAACTTCGCCAGTAACCCCAGTACAACCACCACCTCGACCCCTCGCACCCGCTCGACCTTCACCCCAATCCCCAGTTACCATGCTACCAATGGCTACCCGACCCACTGAACTTCGACTCAATGCTCCCCAAGAATTTGACGGGAACTATTCTGAATACCTAGGATGGTACAACAACGTCGTGTTCTACCTTAGCACCAACTCCGAAATTTACACCAACGACACTAAGCAAATCGCCTTCGCCTTGTCTTACATGACTAAGGGATCAGCTAGGAGTTGGGCAGCCACATTCCGTAACAGTTGTGTACAAAACGATGGCACTCTTAACATGGGTACCTGGGCTTCCTTCACTACAAGACTCAACAGGGCATTCAAACACCATGACGTTATCAATCAAGCCATCGGATGGCTTTCCACCAAGAAGATGGTCTTGAGTAAAGGCGTGTTCACCCCTTCTCTCAGCCTCTATACCACCGACTTTCAAACCAACGCGGCACGTGCCGGTATTACTAACAACAATGTCTTGATCGGCTACTATTCTGCCGGAATTCCTTCAAGCCTGATGATGCATATTATGACCATGGACCCTGTACCAGACTCAATTGACAAATGGTATGAAAAAGCCGCATCATTCAACACCGCTTGGGACAGAGTCAAAGAAATCAAAGTGCGTACCTCTCATACATCTACTCCAATCTCACGTCCATTCTCTTTTCCTCGAAAAGACCCAAACGCCATGGAAGTCGACCCAACCACAATCACCAGACCACCGAAACTCACGCCGGAATCCTGTAAAGAATGTCAAGAACGAGGACTTTGTTTCAAATGTTGCCTTCCCGGTCACTCGGTTAATGAATGCAAAACCCGGTTCGCCAATGTTAAAGTGACATGGAGTGAAAAGAAGCAGGAAGAAGCCGATGTAGTTGTGAAAAGAACTGACGAAGAAGAGACGGGAGAAATCCCGGACTTGATGGAATGTGACGACGAAGATGACGAAATCCTCGTCAACAAAGTTCAGTCTTTTTAACTGGAGAGTCTGTAACGACGTCAGCCTCTCCTTCTCATGCTAAATACTCACCTGTACGTTCTACATACAAGACATCACTATTCATAACCACCACGTTATCAATTCCTGTGAGTACTATGAAAACCGTCGTCACCACCGCCCTCATAGATTCCGGAGCACATATCAATTGTCTCGATTGGGGTTTTGCCAGAAAGAACCCAATCCCCTGTACCCGATTACCAAGTCCAATTCCTGTCAAAAACGTCGATGGATCCTTGAATATTAAAGGAACGATTCATTTCACCGCCAACCTTTATGTTACAATCGGGCACACCACAACTAAAGTTCTTTTTCATGTCATGGGATGTGGCAACAATCGCATTATCCTAGGATTCCCATGGCTTCAACAGGAAAACCCCATTATCGATTGGAAACAAAACTAATTACGATTTAAACCAGAAACCGATCGATCCGATGACCTCATCACTGAAAATCAAGAACGTATTCAACGAACTCAGCAACACCCAGGATACTACAAAACTGAACCTCACCCAGTACGCCATGCCACGATTACCCACACATACGACAAAAGATTGTACGACTACTTAGAAACAAACAACGAAAATTTCCTTCGACCTGAAGATTTTACCAAGAAAGCAATCACCTCCTATTGCATTAACCGTGTTGTCAAAGGGGATATACGCTATTTAACCCCACAATGCGTATCTCCCGCTATGGTAAAAGCTTACACAACGTCCACAGATTTGGCGATACAAAATCTAGCCCTCAAACCAAAGATAACTCTTCCAACTGAGTATAGTAACTATCAAGCAGTATTCTCGGAAGTCGTTGCAGGAACCTTACCGCCAATTCGACCTTATGACCACGCGATCAACTTAAAAGACTCTTTCATTCCCAAGATTGGTGTTACGTTTCCCCTTTTCCTTTTCCTTTTGTCCTTCCTCTCACCCTTCTTGCACCTTTATTTCGTGTCACATGACACAGTTGTATTACCAATTATTCCATGAGATTCCATCAGTTTCTATTGCGCTTACCAAGCGCTCCTCTTTTGCCATTGGCTCTTACTTTCTGATCTTCTTTTGCCATTGGCTCTTATTTTCTTCTTTCACGTTCTATGACTTTCTTCGCTTACTCATAGACATTCCAAGGAGTTCCATCATATTCTAAGACTCGGGTATATAAACCCTCGTCTCCCATCCATACTCTTTAGCTTAGACCTGTTACAGTTTTCCCTTATGGTCCACCTTAGGCCCTCCTTTCGTTCACCTTCACCTCCCACACCCCTGGTTCTACTGTGATGACCTTTATCCTTTGAACATCTACTTTGTATACGTTTCCTTTCTAACTGTTCTCTTGTGGAACATCTACTGTGTACATGTTCCTTTACTTAGTTAACCTTCTTTGATCCACCTCTTTTCCTAGTGTTGCACCACTAGAACTCCCTCTTCCTTTGCCTCACCTTCCCCCTTAGTATATTCTCTTCTGTACTCTGTTCTCATTCTCGATCTGCGCAATCTAGCGTACTCTTGAGTCACTCTAAGTCCCTCAGTCGTCCCTCAGTCCCAACCTCAGTCCTCCTTAGCCTTGCCTTCGTGTGGCAAGAACTCTTCGTCTTCGCTAGCACAAGAGATCAAGGAAGTGCACCCTCTCCGTGGTAGAGGTGCTACTTTGCTAGCTCATCGTCCTCACAAGTACGCTTCGCGTAACAAGACCTCCTTGCGATATACCTTGTAACTCCTGTGCAATACATCTGCCTCATCGCAGAAGCTTACTTTCCTCATCGTGCTCCTACCATCCATGTGGACACTCCTCGCTAGGCTCCTGCCGATCTTTCAAGGCAGTACATTGTTGACCCTCGTGCACGGCACTTAGGCGAGTTCTCGTCTCTTGTTCACGACCTTATCTTTGCAAGGCTATGTTCGCCCCTACCCGGGTCGACCATAACAATTGGCAAACTATATCCATTGTCCATCGATGAAACTAAGGCAGCCGATGACTTTATTGAGGAGCATCTCAAATCCGGCAAAATCCGCCCCTCGAATTCCCCACAAGCCTCACCATTTTTCTTCGTCAAAAAGAAAGATGGAAAACTTTGCCCCTGCCAGGACTATCGATATTTAAATGAACATACCATTCACGACGCCTATCCCTTACCGCTTATTACTGACTTGATCGATAAACTGAAAGACGCCAAGCATTTCACCAAGTTCGATGTCCGATGGGGCTATAACAACGTTCGGATCAAAGATGGTGACCAATGGAAAGCGGCCTTCATCACACATCGGGGATTGTTCGAACCAACGGTTATGTTCTTTGGCATGACCAATTCTCCTGCTACCTTCCAACGATTTATGAATGACTCCTTCCGTGATATGATCGCAGAAGGGTGGTTGGTAATTTACATGGATGACCTATTGATCTATTTCCCAGATCAGGAAACCCACGAACGCAACACCAAGCGTGTTCTTCAATGAATGGCTGATCTCAACCTACATCTCAAACTGGAAAAATGTGTTTTCAATACCTCGGAAGTAGAATATCTTGGCATGATCATCAAACCAGGACAGTTGGCCATGGACCCTGTCAAACTCGATGGCATACATGCTTGGAAAACGCCAACTAACCTCAAGGATGTTTGGTCCTTCCTAGGTTTTGCTAACTTTTACGGCCGCTTTATTCGTGACTACTCTACCTTAGCTCGTCCATTGATCAACCTCACAAAGAAAACAACTCCTTGGGACTGGACTCCAGCTTGTCAAGCCACCTTCGACTCGCTCAAAACAGCCTTTCTAACTAAGCCCGTTCTTCAACTCCCCGATAGCACCAAGCCGTTCGCCATCGCCACCGATGCCTCTAAATGGGCAACCGGCGGTATTCTCTTGCAATCAGACATGAATGGAGATTGGCACCCCTGTTCTTATCTCTCTCAATCCTTTTCGCCTGCCAAATGGAACTATGATATTCACGACCGCGAACTCCTGGCAATCCTCCAGGCCCTACATGCCTGGTGGCATTACCTTATTAGTTCTCCTACTCCTGTCCAAGTCTTTACTGACCACAAAAACCTAACCTACTTTCGTCAAGCCCAGTTGTTAAATCGCCGCCAGGCTCGATGGTTGCTGGATTTGCAGGACTTCGACCTGAAACTTACTCACATCCCTGGTAAATTACTCACCGGTCCTGATGCTCTCTCCCGTCGCCCGGATCATATCCCCGCCGATGCTTCCTCTGATAATGCAGACATCACCCTCCTTCCCGACTCCCTATTCATCCACCTCGTCGATGATGCCCTTGATCACCAGATCCGGGATGCCTCTGCATCCGACCCCCTGGTTCTCGATTGGTTAAACCCTCGGCCTCTCCCTGGTTCCTCTGCCCACCTTCCCTCTGATTGGTCTTACGCTGATGGCAAACTCTCTTATCATGGTCGTTTGTACATTCCCTGCAACGACTTGCTTCGGCATGCCATTGTGTCCGGGTGCCACGATCATGAAACGGCAGGACACCCGGGGTACCTTAAGACTTGCCAGTTGGTCGCAGCGCATTACTGGTGGCCTGGCCTGGTGCAGTACATCCGCCGTTATGTTGCCGGTTGCGCTGCCTGTCAACGGAACAAGGTTAACACGCATCCCTCTACTCCCCCTCTCATGCCCATCCGTTACACTTGTACTCGCCCTTTTCAACAGGTCTCCTGTGACCTGATCACCGGTCTCCCCTCTTTCTCGGGCTTTGATACTCTCCTAGTCATGGTTGACCATGGCCTTACGAAAGGGGTAATTCTCTGTCCTACCACCACCACAGTCACTGCTGAAGGGATCGCTTCACTCTTTTTTACACACGTTTTCACCTGGTTTGGCCTTTATGAAAAGATTATCTCTGACCGTGGACCCCAGTTCACTTCCTCCTTCGCTAAGGAGCTAGGACGACTCCTCAGATACAAACTTGCTATCTCCACCGCTTATCACCCTCAAACTGACGGCGAGACAGAGCGTGTGAATCAAGAAGTGGAAACGTATTTACGGATCTTCTGTGGGAACGAACCAACAACATGGGCCAATCGTATCGCAATGGCGGAATTCGCACATAACCACCGTCCCCACTCGGTCACTGGAAAGTCACCCTTCTTTCTCATGATGGGCTTTGAACCCCAAGCCCTGCCAATGGTTATTCCATCATCAAATCTTCCGGCCGTAAACCAACGCATGTCACTTCTCACGGCAGCACAAAACGAAGCTCTTGCAGCCCATGAACTAGCTAGACAAACCATGACAGCAAGATCTAAACAACGGTTCACTCCGTTCAAATTAGGAGAACAGGTGTGGTTGGAAGCAAGAAACTTGAAATGCCTGGTTGTTAACCCCAAATTTGCCGCAAAATGAGAAGGGCCGTTCGTCATTACAAAGATTCTCTCACCCATCACGTATCAACTACGCCTCCCAAAGACTTGGAAAATCCATCCAGTATTCCATGCCTCCCTTCTTTCTCCCTATCATGAGAACGATACTTACGGAACGAATTTCGCACGACCACCACCGGACTTAATAGATGGGGAAGAAGAATATGAAATAGAGGAGATCCAACGCCATCGTGGCTCCGCAGCACATTGCTCCTTCCTGATCCGATGGAAAGGATACACAGCCAAAGAAGACTCGTGGGTTCCCGAGCGGGACTTGAAACATTCCGCAGCACTGTTAAACAACCATAAAAAATGTCACAAGCTTTGACTATCCTCATCCTTTCTTTCTCCCCCATTTTATGTTCGATTTCATTCCAAAAGAAAAACTCTCCCACTTCACCTTCTGCTTTCGCTATAAGTCCCTAGCTCTCACTCATCAGAACACGCTTACTTTTGTCGCTACAACTATTGTCCTTTTCATCATACTTTATAATTTCTTTTCGTCTTCCCTCCTTTTCATTCACTATGGGTTTGACCTATGCTGTCCGTTCTGTTTCCCCCATTCCTGAACTGGTCGACGACGCCTCTGCATCGCATTCCTTCGCCACTGCCCCGGAACAGATCCACCTTCAACTTCACAACAACTCGGACGACCAGAACGACTCCAATTCCGTAACTGCGGAAGCAGGGTGGGGAGAGAGTCCCGATGATGCCTAGCAGGTGGCGAGACCTGCAATAGATACGCCAGATCCTTTCGCTATATGATGTTACGTGTGGGCCGGGTAAGCTCGCACGTAGCCGCAAGGTAACTAGGACGAAGTCTAGGAGCGAGGACTAGGGCTTGAGGAAGGCTTCGTATAGAGAGGCCTTAGCTGGGACTGAGGGACTGGGGACCGAGGTCGACGAACTGAGAGGCAAATCTAGTGTAGAATTGCGGAGCTCAAAGTTAAGAAGTACAGGTCGTGCTAGTAAGGTTTATATATGTTGGGATAAGCTAGCATGGACCAGGACTATGAAAGGAAAGAAGAAGTAAAAGGATAAATAAAAGAACATCGCAGAATGCGATGGAAGCGGAATGAACTCTGTTGAAGAGTAATGAGTAATGAGTAAGTATGACTCATGTAGTGAGTCAGTCATAGAAGTCCAAAGAATCGGACAGAAGGAAAGCAAGCATAATCTTGATGACGGATGAAAGGTGAAACCGTAGTTTACCGTGGAAGAAGTCATCAAGAGGAAAGAGAAACGAAGTGAGACAGATGAATTGTACACGAAAAGAAGAATCGTAACATATGACCTATTAGTTCTCACCCACCGATTTTATTGGTTCTTCTTCCACCAGCATCTCACCGTCTCTGAACCGATTCACCAGATGACACATATGCCCAAGTGCTCCTCCACCACATCACTGATTTCCGCCTGGCTATTCCAGTCACCAGTCACCTTGACTATGGATCCCCCCTTCTTGCGCTGTACAAAGCTTTGATTGAGACCAAGCGCATGGATCTCTTAGTACGAAATAATTCCACCAATCCCGACGCCCATATGACTCTTTGTTACGATTTTACGCTTCTTTTCCATTCCTTCATTCACTTTGTTCCTTTTGTCTTGATGACTCTTTCACGGTAAACCACGGTTTCACCTTTCACTCGTCATCAAGATTACACTTTCTTCCCTTCGCTCCGATTCTACGGACTTCTGTTGCTGACTCACTACCTGAGTCATACATAACTACGTAGTTCTCCGTCCTTCAACAGGACTCTCTCCACTTCTATCGCATTCTAAGCTGTTCTTCTCTTTTATCTTTCTTTATCCTATTTCCTTTCATAGTCGTGGTCCGTGCTCACTTCTCATAAGTATATAAGTCACACTAGCACGACCTGTACACTTTAACTTTGAGCTCTGCAATTCTACGCTCTAGTCTTGCCTCTCAGTTCGTCGACTTCGGTCTCTAAGTCCCTCAGTCTCGGTAAAGGCCTCTCTATAACGAAGCCTTCCTCAAGTCCTAGTCCTCGTTCCAGTCCTAGTCATCTTGCGGCTACATGCGAACCTACCCGGTCCACACGTAACACTCTTGTCGTGGGAGTTCTTCGACATATTAGGGATCACCTACGAGGCGCGCTCGTCACAATGGGGTACCAGCTCCATTTCGGAGAGTTCCTGGCAGATGTTGAACGATATACCCGGGAATTAGCTCTCATACAAGGAGTCCAACCTCCCTCCTATTCATCTCTCTTCACTCCAAGCGCTTCCTCCTCTCCTCTCGACCCTGCCGTTGAAGCATCCCTTGCCCACACCGACGCATGGCTTGCAGGACTTGACGGGCAACTCATTTTACCTCCCAATCACCCCCATTACCCTGAGGCATGTTTTGAGTGCCACCGCCTTGGTCATTGTCGTGCACACTGCCCTCAATACCAATGCCCATTATGCCTCGTATGGGCTCCGGGACATGCACAGGTTTGCTGTCCTAGTCAACCTAGACCTCGACCCCCTCGTCGCCCAACTTCTTTGTCATCGTCGGGTTCCTCCCTTACTCAACAACCCCTTTCAGGCTCATTTCCACATCCTCAGCAGCATTCCTCTGCCCCTCGTTGTCGTCGTACTGTCTCCCCCATCTCTCCACTCCCTGATACCGACGCACATGTGGATGACGTCTAGGATGACGTCGCCTACGCTAACGTCATGGGCTCCCCCGGTGCTTATGCTTTGGATCTTTAGGACGGCCCGGCGGCATATGTGTCCCTCAAAACCTGGCTCTCATTTGAGACTCGAGGCGTAGTGGGGGGGTAATGTTACGATCCCTATATTTCTTACTTTGTCTTTCTTTCTTCTTGATGACTTCTTCACGGTAAACCATGGTTTCACCTTTCATCTGTCATCAAGATTACACTTACTTTCCTTCGTTCCAACTCCTCGGACTTCTATCGCTGACTCGCTAACTGAGTCATACTTACTCATCATCCTTTACTCTTTAACAGAGTTCTTTCCGTTTCCATCGTATTCTACGATGTTCTTTCATTCACCCTTGTTCTCTCTTTTCCCTTTCATAGTCATGGTCCATGCTAGCCCACCCAACCGTATATAAATCACACTAGCACGACTTGTATTCCTTAACTTTGAGCTCCGCAATTCTACTCTTAGTCTTGCCTCTCAGTTCGTCGACTTTGGTCCCCAAGTCCCTCAGTCCCAGTAAAGGCCCCTCTATAATGAAGCCTTCCTCAAGCCCTAGTCCTCGTCCCTCAGTTCCATATTAGTCACCTTGTGGCTACGTGCGAGTCTACCTGACCCACACATAACAGGAAGGACCACGGATATGGTCCGGACACGAGGACAAGGGAAGGGCCAAGGATAAGGTCCAGAGTGGGAATAAGGATGACTCAAGTAAGCACGAGGGGAACTCGTGGTGTAAGGCTGTGGAAGGAAGCCACAGCAAGGCGATGCTGGAATGGAAGCCACAGCAAGGTGATGCTAAAGGGAAGCCTCAAGGTGAGCACATGATGAGCATGAGGCATGCTTATGGGACGAGTCGGAATGAGCATAAGAAGATTGTACTCAGTGGGTACAACATGAGGAGCGCGAGGAGGATCCAAAGGAGTATGCCGAGGGCGATGTTGTAGACCAAAGTTAGGGGTTCCCATAAAAGGACTAAAAGAAGGGGAAATCATAACACAAATTCCTCACCAGACCAAGATGTGTGAACTTGTTATCAAGGCATTGATGTGTTATTTTGCCATTTTAAAAGGCAATCTGGCGGTATGTTGTATCTCACAACCTGTCTCTCACATGGTTTACTAGCACCCTTATTATAGAAAGTGTTACGTTTTCCCCTATTCTCACTCCTTTTACGGGAACCCCTAACTTCGGTCTACAACGTCGCCCTCGGCATACTCCTTTGGATCCTCCTCGCGCTCCTCGTGCTGTACCCGCTGAGTACAGCCTTCCTCCGTTCCTTCCGACTCGTTCCTTAAGCACGCCTCGTGTTCATCACGTGTTCACCTCGAGGCTTCCCTTTAGCATCGCCTTGCTGCAGCTTCCATTCCAGCATCACCTTGCTGCGGCTTCCTTTCATAGCCTCACACCACGAGTTCCCCTCGTGCTTACTCGAGTCCTCCTTATTCCCACTCCGGACCTTATCCTCGGCCCTTCCCTTGTCCTCATGTCTGGACCATACCCGTGGTCCTTCCTTTGTCCTCGTGTCCGGACCATATCCGTGGTCCTTCCCCGTTCCCTCGGACCTCATGGTCACTCCCAGATCCCCGTCTCTAGATCCCCGCCTCATGCACGCCTCGTCCCCTCCTCGTGCATTCCCTCGGCCTAACCCGAGCTCTCCTATACCGCCCTCGCCTTTCCAGGCTCCCATTGACTTATCCAACATGAGTCATCGCCCCTGTCTCTGACTCATCATTGAGTCCGCTTCCTTTCCCTTTCGCTTCTTTGATCTCTCTTTCCTTTCATAGAATACCCTTCGCCCTATGCTCTCACGCATAGCCTCAGCTTCTCTTCTCGCACAGCCTACTTCCTGTGCTTTCCTTTTTTAGTCTTTTCTCTCCGATTCCTTCGCATTCTATGACCTTCCTTCGCACAGCCCATGACCGGTGCTGTCCTCTTTCCACACAGCCCTTGACTGGTGCTGTTCTCTTTCTCCTTTCCTAACATGGTCCGTGCTCCTTACCTTACGCTATATAAACCCTAGTAGCACGTACCATGTCCTCTATTCTTGATCTCCCTGGACATACCCCTAGTCCCTAGGTTTACTCCTAGTCCTACCCTTGTATTCCAGTCCTAGATCTGCTCTTGCAATCCTAGCCTCCCTTTGCTGATTCCGCGCTCGACCCGGTATACGACCCCTTGGCTGACACTATCCGTGTGCAGCCTACATCCCCGCGTACACCATCGACGGCATCGGCCAAGGACTCCCTCGTCCTAGACCTCACCAGGGCTACGTGCGTGCTTACCCAAGTACACACGTAACAGAAAGCTGAAGGCAAAATTTCATTCACAAGTGACATCTGGACAGATAAAAACTCTCATTCATTCCCTGCACTGACGGCGCACTGGATCATGATGGGTGATCAACCAGGCATGCTTAAAATCAAAGCCACACTTATCGCTTTTCACCACTTTCCTGGCAGCCATACAGGTGTGAATATCATGAAGACCATCCTACATTTGTTGGATCATGCAAACGTCACCCACAAAGTATGTATACCACTATTACCACATTTTCATGCATACTTTTCATGTCCTTCCATCAGATCGGCCACTTTACTCTCAACAATGCCAAAAATAATGACACAGGCATGTGAGAGCTGTCTCGTCTTCTTGCTGAATGCAATATTGATTTTAATGCTATTGATCAGCATATCATGTGCTTTCCGCATATCCTCAATCTCTGCTCAGGCCATATCGCCAAGCAATACCTGGACATTGACTTCGCTTCCACTCATGACGCCTGGGTTGATCCACTCAAACTGACAGTTGTTGTTGATGAGGAGGCTTATATTGTTGCTCTTCAACAGGATCCCGTCGCCATCGGCCGTGAGATGGTCTGCACTGTTCACACTTCAAACCTCCATCGGAAAGCATTTGACAATATGATCATCAACGGAAACGATTTGAATTTGTTTACCAACGAACACAACAACCTGACCAAAGTCCCTTTGCTCGAACTTATGAGAGACGTGAAGTCACACTGGGACTCAATTTATATCATGATCAACATCTTCGCGTCCTTAAGCAGGTAAGTGTGAACCATTACCAATAGACTCGGAGAAAGACTGTACTGATTTACTTCACAGGCACTTGACTCTTTTTTCACCACCCCAGCTCATTGAGACATTGCAAACAAGGGACTGGATGAAATGCATTGGCTTGTATTGGAAGATTTGGAGACAGTTCTCGAGGTTGGTTCCTCGAGCTTCAACTTCTCCTTCATATATTCAATCATTGCTGATGTTTCTCATCGAATTAGATTCCTCATATGGCCCAGCAAAGCATGTCAAGTGAGAGTCTTCCTCTCCTATCATGTGCCATACCATCATTCAAAAGACTGATCGCCAGGTGGGAGCATATCCACGAATCCACCCCTTGTTGTGCACTGTATATTGAGATCAGCCTAGCTATCGCAAGAGACTACTATTGCCACATGGGAAACACAAATGCCTATGCTATTGCAATGTGTATGTATGATTATATCGGATATATCCCTTTGCAAACCACTCATTATTTTTTGCAGTCACCGATCCTACGATCTGCTTTACCGGGATGGAAGCAACCTGGAAGAGAGATGAGGTTGCCGAAGTAAAGAGAGTAGTCTTAGACCTGGTAACTCTACTCTATCCAAGTTTGCTACTTCTGATACCAAACCCAGATGAGAGATCACCGAGCATGAGACGACTTTAATTCAAGGCCAGGTGCACCGCTGCCATCACAAGATTTGTTACCTGGCACTCGCCATCCTCGAGCTGCTGCAGGAAGCCTCACATCACGATTTGGTCTTCCAATATTACACGCGGAACCACCTCCATCCAACATACAAACAGTTGAACAAGAATTCGTATTATACGTGACGGCACCCTGTTCTGCTCAGGGAACAAACCCTTTGCTGTTTTGGGTGGCATGTTTTATTAATCAACCATTATTTAAGCTCATGTTGTCGACTAACTTTCCAGGTTTCCTGTGGCACGTACCCTACACTCTATCAGATCGCGATGGATTACATCCCAATCCAAGCATCTGTGGTCCCATGTGAAAGGGTCTTTTCCTCTGGCAGTGAAACAATGATGAAATGACGAAATAATATCAGCGCAGTATTGATGGAAGCCCTTCAAGCGACCAAATTCTCCTCAAGAAGGAACGACTCATTTTCATCCAAGAATGGATGCCTTCTGTGGTGCAGATGTCTGTTGATGTTGATGACAATGATGTTCTCTCAACAATTGTCAGTGAGAACATCACCCATGATGGAATAGGAATATATATGGATCACGTTATTGGAATTATTGGCAATGAGGAGGGCGACGAGGAGGGCGACAAAGATGACGAGGTTGGAGGTTCATTCGCCTGACAGTTTTCCAAGCATGTACGTAGAATTGTCATATGCTAGCACTATGTAGGTATCTGCTCCAACATGTTTTGATATGCCATTATGTCTGCTAAATGACCAAACAGTGAACTCCAACAGCCACCATGTCGGGTATCTCCATGGAGTTCAAACTTGCAGTCCTTCCTGATCTCTAGGGCATAGCATGGGTATACCCTGGGGTATCAGCACTGATACCCACACCCACACCCACTAATATACTCATATCCACAACATGGGTATGGGTTTGGCCATGGGTTAACAAATAGCTACCCATACCCACACCCACCATGGGTTACAGGTCTTTGAACTTTCACATTTGATGTAGTGACTCATTAGTGACATAACAAGTAACTAAATCTAAATAGCCGTCTATATCTCACTTATCATTCCTCAATGTCTGGAAGCTCAGCTGCAGCCTTAAAATCCTGCAAATCAACAAGCTTCAAAAGAGACCATGGACCCAAACACATGACAGCACAGGTTGACTGAGCAGACAGGCCAGAGTGAACATGTGAGAGAATGAGACACCCATGGCTAAACAGCCGCTCG
Source organism: Veloboletus limbatus (assembly GCA_038088635.1). Lineage (NCBI taxonomy): Eukaryota > Fungi > Basidiomycota > Agaricomycetes > Boletales > Boletaceae > Veloboletus > Veloboletus limbatus. The sequence goes on from JBBPJJ010000091.1 coordinate 39,694, forward strand.
ACATCAATAGATGTTGCTAATAAGAAATAAGTTAGTGTTCCATTATGGTTCAACAGCCCGTGATATACCCAGAATAGTAAGTGTTGAACGCGCTGTTTCTCAGCTGCCTTTGCTCCTATTTCTATTCTATTTTCTTAATTAAGAGTAGCTTATATAATCGTACATCACATGTCACTATATAAGATTCGAACTCAACAACTGAGTTCTAATAACACTTGTTATCCAACCACAACCATCATCTGCCTCAACACCGTTTAGCCTCAACACCTCAACAATGTGAGTAACTTAAATCGCCTCTGCGTTCTGTGTTGTCAAACAGGTTATGAGCCCTGCTAAGCGCGAAGGGAGCGCGAGCAATCGCTGCACCTGGAGCTGCTAAGTGACTCGCCTGAAGCTGTTGCTGCGTCGTTCTACACGATGTGCAATAAGCTCGGCGATGAGGCCAATATGCCAGCATCGTTTACGATGCGGCATAAAGATGATGGATGCGCGTTATACGCTGCAACCTGGGAGTGCCTATGGTGAACCCTTGTCATTGTTTCCCCCGAAACCTTGACATTTCATTGTACTAATCGCTTTGACCTTAGATGTCCTCATCTACCTCCTCCTCCTTGTTACGTGTGGGCCGGGTAAGCTCGCACGTAGCTGCAAGGTGACTAGGACGAGGACTGAGGACAAGGACTAGGACTTGAGGAAGGCTTCGTGATAGAGAGGCCTTTGCTGGGACTAAGGGACTGGGGACCGAAGGCAACGAACTGAGAGGCAAATCTAGCGTAGAATTGCGGAGCTCAAAGTTAAGAGATACAGGTCGTGCTAGTAGGGTTTATATACGTTGAGATGGGCTAGCACGGACCAAGACTGCGAAAGGAAAGAAGAAGTAAAAGGATAAATGAAAGAACATCGCAGAATGCGATGGAAGCGGAAAGAACTCTGTTGAAGAGTAAAGAATAATGAGTAAGTATGACTCATGTAGTGAGTCAGTCATAGAAGTCCGAAGAGTCGGACAGAAGGAAAGTAAACGTAAGCTTGATGACGAATGAAAGGTGAAACCGTAGTTTACCGTGAAGAAGTCATCAAGAAGAAAAAGAGAGAGATGAAGTTACAGCGAGAATTGTATACGACGGATGAGGATTGTAACAGGCTCCTATAATGGTTGTTCCACCAAAATTGGTTGTCTGACTACAACTGCAATGCCACGCCCAACCCCAAAGTACGTGCTACATCCCACCCACTCGCCCAACCTCACTCACAGCCCACGGCTGCCCTTGTTATGTGTGGGCCAGGTAAGCTTGCACGTATCCGCAAAGTAACTAGAACTGGGACTAGGACTTGGGAAGGCCTCTTTGGAGGAACCTTTACTGGGACGGAGGGACTAGGGGACTGGAGTTGACAAGTTTGCTGGGCAAGACTAAGTGTAGGATTGCGGAGCTCAAAGTTAGAGAATACAGGTCGTGCTAGTAGGGTTTATATACCTGCAAAAAGCGAGCACAGACCAAGACTAGAAAGGAAAAAGGACAGGAAAGGATAAAGATAAAGAATAGTATGGAATACAATCGAAACAGAAAGAACCCTGTTGAAGGGCGGAGATTAAGGAGGCTATGTATGACTTAGTCAGGTGAGTCATTGGAAGGCTGAAGAATTGGAGAGAAGGAAATGTATGTAATCTCGATGACGAGTGAAGGGTGAGCCTGTAGGCTACCATGAAAGAGTCATCGAGGGAGATCAATGAAATGGTAAAAAGAAAGTAGATACAGAATGAAATGTAACATTACCCCCCTTGTACGTCTTGTGTTACGCGAAGCGTACTTGTGAGGACGATGAGCTAGCAAAGTAGCACCTCTACCACGGAGAGGGTGCACTTCCTTGATCTCTTGTGCTAGCGAAGACGAAGAGTTCTTGCCACACGAAGGCAAGGC
>JBBPJJ010000092.1:4015-34694 GCA_038088635.1 Veloboletus limbatus
ACAGAAAGCGTACAGTACGGCTCGGACGGTGTCGCGCATCACGCGCGACGTTGCAATCTCTATCTTGTCGATCCCTACAAGTCCGTCCGCGCGCGTCGGACCCACATTGAGAAGCAACACCGGCTTCTTCAGTTCGAGCGCGTGTTTGACCAATCTGTGTGGGACAACGTGGTTGGTCCGGCTCTATAATTAGGAGATGTCGCTCACCGGTAAGCTGAGAGCGTGGCGAGGGTCGTTCCGACGAGACATAGCTTGTCTGATTGTTCAATGTCGCGCAACCTGACGCGTCAGAGGGATGGAGATTGGTCTTCATGCGGATGCTGAGAAGAAAAACTTACGAGCGTTCCTTGACGGGTTGGGGTATTGATTCGCCAAAGAAGATGACCTCTGGTTTTTGCTGTGAAAAGGTGTTAGACAAGGGCGTGTCGTGGCGGGGCCACTATACATTTATGTTATGTCGACCTTGTGCCAGACATTCCAGGCATGCTGGCACGACGAAATCGTCGTAGGAAACTCCTTCCAACTCGACCTATGACCGTCCACCATTGAGCGCCGTTTTTTTTTTTTTTAATTCTTTCGATACAGACATCACCGTCTGGATTCGTTCGAGGTTTTACTCCAGTCGCTTCGAGTTCGTCGGCGAACGCTTTCCATTTGGGATTGCTGGCGGACAATCGGTCCTGAAAGGTGTCCCTACTGACGACATGACCGAATTGACAATGCACTCTCTGCTGCCTGTCAGACTTTGTTGCACACACGCGGTGGGCCACGGACAAGGAATGAATAAAATAAAGACTGACATGTAGCGTCCCGTGAAGCTCCAGGATGCGCTCGTCCACGAGAGCGTCGTCCCAAAGATGGGCGATGGCTTTGTGATGAAGACCGTCCACGTTTTGTGTGACTGTGTTGCAGATGTGACCGGTGTGTTGTAGGGCTGCGAGGGCGTAATGTGTGGTATTCGGTTGCGTGTCTCGGACGGGGGGATACCCGAGGTATGAACGAAGCCTGCGACGGTGAACCACGAGACGTGGCATTGGTGGCGATGGCACACGCACCAGTAACGCTGCCTGGACGTATTGGGAGGGGCGGGGACTGATATGAACAACGAGGGTAAAGAACGACGGTGATGATACATGCCTGAATGCACGTCCTGTGGAATTATCCGCGATAAGTTCATGATACTGTTCGACATTGTCAGACTTCTGGACACGCGAGCGGGTGCACGCGTACAAAGATTGGCCTGTGTTGTTGTTTGGCGGTTCAGTCATGGGCAATGCATCAGGATCGCGACATACTTGTAATTTGGATTCATGTACCGCCCATCCTTTCCGCGGTAAGCTCTGATGCCAGAGTCGACGCTGACGCCTGCGCCTGTGAGCAGTGTGACCTTTCCCGAGGCGAGAAAAGATGCGATGCGTTCTATGGCGGCAGCGGGAGAGATGGTGCAGGTCTGTGAAACGACGTGAGGGATGGTGGGGACGGAAACGCGCATTCAAACGGGCAGGTGGCGGGCCGGAAGCGAATCTTGCCTAATGAACGTCTCGCGAGGTCCTCCCGCTGCATTGCAGACACCAGGCTTTGCCCATTACTCTGTCGCCTGGTCCCCGTTCCACAATACCCGCATCGCCCTTGCATCTGCAGCCAATTTTGGTCTGGTTGGCAACGGTCGATTACACCTCGTCTCACTCCTTCCGGGACCAGACAGGATCAAGCTCGACAGGTAGTCAGTAACGCCCCTCGTGTCTCGTTGATGGTAGCCATTGCTTAAGAGTGATCAGTTATGAATCACAGGATGCACTCTACGATGTCGCCTGGTCCGAGATGCATGAAAATCAGATCGCAGCAGGTTCGGGAGACGGTTCAATCAAACTGTGGGATGTCATGCTCAACGTAAGTTTACATCGCATCTGTCCCGCGTGGTATGGCCGACCACAGAGTGATAAAGTCTCGGTAGGACTTTCCGATCCGTGCTTGGCATGAACACGCAAAGGAGGTCTTTTCTGTAGACTGGTCCAATCTCAAGAAGGATACTTTTCTTTCCTCATCCTGGGATGGACACGTCAAAGTCGTCAGTTGGTTCGCTGAAGCATCTACCTGTGCCCTTCTAACACTGTACGTCCAGTGGATGCCGGAACGACCTCGCTCTATAACAACTCTGAAAGCGCACGTGTCATGCGTATATCAAGCACTATTCTCGCCGCATCAACCAGATGTCGTCGCTACGTGCTCTACCGACGGTACCATCAAGATATTTGATTTACGAACGCCAGCCTACGCGTCTGGTCCCACATCCAACTCCTTTACCAACCCTATTTCGGCCGCTGTGCTCACCATCCCAGCCTCGGGTACAGAGCTCCTTTCCATAGATTGGAATAAATATCGTCCGTTTGTGATCGCGAGCGCGGGCGTGGATAAGGCAGTCAAGGTCTGGGACTGCCGCATGGCGAGCACACTGCCTCCAACGAGCCAGTCCGTTGGCGGCGTGTGCGAGATTCAGTTGCCCGGTCACGAGTACGCCGTCCGCAAGGTTCAATGGAGTCCTCATAGAGCAGACGTCCTTGCGACGGCGAGCTATGATATGACCTGTCGGATGTAGGTCCCGGTTGGTCTAATGTTCGCGAATGCATGATTAATCGCATGTTTGCCCTGTAGATGGAGTACGAGTCCCGTACCAGGAGGATCAAATCTGTTGTACGTACACGACCCTCATACCGAATTTGTCGCTGGTTGTGCTTGGTCGTTGTACGACGAGGGTCTTCTCGCAAGCTGTGGTTGGGATGGTCGACTGAACGTCTTTCGAGCATGACACGGGCAGTATCCGATACATCGTCCCAATGGTTCCGTGTCTCCATTATTATATTTCTAGAAACGATCGCGTACTTCAAAAAGATATCGCTTGTATTCCCGTGCCATCAAGGTCTAGTTTGAAACTCGCACAGCTAGCATGAATTCATGCGATGCAGACGGTCCAGGAGATATTCGGTCTGCTGGTGCTGGTTCCTACCCAATAAAGTCGAGCCGTGTCCCTCATTCACTGACGCGAGACACGCTGGCGGGTCGCCACGCCGATGGGACCCAGCCATACAATTGGTCCAGGCTACCCTCTTCATCGTAGACGAGGAGTTACGCCTACACGCGATAACGACCAGCAAAGAGGACAACGTCGTACACGTCCTTGAGCTCGGCATGGGCGCCAGCCTCCTCGCAAGCATGTGCCAAACGCGTGCGTCACTGTCAGCGACTACCCATACAATCGTCTGGTCCAAATCTTGTCCGTCGAAATGTCAACCGGGAACGCTCTCGCGCGCGGTACCTCATGTGGGGGCACAGACACAGGGGCGCTGGTGCCACGTCGAGGGCCCGGTGTGCTCGATGCCACACGGTTTGGTATCGTCTTTGCGGCGGGTAGGCTGTGGAATCCGGACCTTCACGCAAACGCTCTGCGTGTGTCTCAAGCGCAGTCCCGGTTCGCGTATCCATTGGGTCGCGGGGGCTCGTCCTTCAGAGCGTAACAGAGGGGCAAGTTGGCGGGACACAATCTACACCCTGAGATGTGTCCCGTGCGGAGGGCAAAGATGGACGAGAAAGATGAAGGTGTGTCGTATGGACGATTTTTAAATGGGAGACGTGTGATGTGCATTGCATGGCAAGCGTTGGGATAATCATTTTGGGTGGTCTCAACCAGCCGTCTATATCATGGCACGTCTCGTAAACAGTAGAATCATAAGGTCACTCATGTACTCCCTCGTATTTCCTTACCAAAGGTCAGGATACGGATGAGACACTGTCCTTCGCGTTCCTTGAGCCCATGATTAGCGAGTGATGATGATTAGGAACAAGGGTAAGAACATACATCATAGAATACGAGGCTGTCTTCGGTAGTGTCCATCCAAGTCATGTTGATCGTATCAACTGTACTGGTCCTGACATAGCGAGAACCTCGATGTGCAAAGACGGTACTGAGGGCTGTCAGGGTATCCCGCCATCTCCAAGGTGGATTCGTGCGCGAGAGCGACCACAAGAAGCTCGCCATCCACGGATTCAAATCCAAGACATGCACTCGACTCCTCGGGTCGAGAGCACTGGCAACGACGTCCTTGAGGTGCTCAAAGAACGTGAGTCGCCTACCGCACAGTTGGACCGCGTCTGCATGGTCGGGTAGATTAAGCACCATGCAGTGGTGCTGCCAGTCCTCCCAACGGACGATATCGAACCTCTCTCCCACGAGTGTCAACTTGGACTGGTCGAACACGATGACTATCTTGCGGGAACAACCACTCGGGATGTTGTGCGGTTGAAACTCCAAAAAAACCGCAGTTAAGCGACAGGAAGGATCGCTCTGAAACAGGGTCCCCGGAAGTGGGGACGTGTTTAAGGTGTGATTGGGACAGAGCTGCACAAAAGAGACGCCGCTCCAAGCCTCCGCGAACTCGTATGATCTTGAACCTCGAAAGTCGTGATCGTGTGTCCCGTAGATCTCCTGAATAGTGATCTGAGGGGGACGCTTCCCCTTTTCACTAGCATACAGGCCGTCTGATCGCCGTTCCCACGTCGTACTATCATCAGATTCGTCGTCGTCCGGATGGGAGGCGACGATGAGACGGGATTCATCGATGAAATCAAAAGAGAGCAAGTCGCCTGTGAACTAGGAAATGGGAAATGAGAAATCAGTTTGAACCCTGCCAGGTCTCATGATATAGAACACGTACAGTGCGGACGGGACTACCACCACGACACCAGTTGAAGACGACCAGCTCGGTGGTCCCCTCTCCGGTCTCCAATTCCAAACGGACGGACGCAGCGACAAGGCTCCCGCAAATTTGTACTTGCTCGATGGAAAGTCGTTGACCAGATGGGAAATCACCCCACCAATCCGTTTGAAAGCTCAATCTCGGCTGGGCAGCTCGCCCGTGGTCCTGGCAGATGTAAAGATTACGAATATGTAGTATAACAGTGAGAGCGGAATTCCTGCGGTTCAGATGTCAATTGGAATAAGAAAGCAGAGGGGTGGCACGATGACTTACTGTTGGGGGGGGAAGAAGAGCTGCGCCAAGACCATCAACTCTTGGGAAGCGTCAATAGCTACCTTTCGTATTTCGAAATGCAAATTATGCTGATAATAGGGTAATCTAGACTTGGGGGCCATCCTGAAGGAGCGTAGCTGATAAACGTGCAGTATCCATTCAAAACCATTATTAAGGGGGCTTTGGCTGCCATGAAAGAGGTAGTTGCCAGAAACGCCCATGATCGTAGGTGGGATGATGCAAAGCCTGTCTTCGGCACTCGGACTTAAGGTCGGCCATCCTCGTTTATAACCAAGAAGGGAGAGAAGCCGGGTCCTTGGGGAGTAGCCGTCAGGAGGACCATCCCTTAGACCACACAGTGCGAGTTCATAATGATAACGTAGAGTTGTCGAATGTGTAACGATGGCATATATAGCTCTAGAGGCCTTGATGATAGAAGTGTTAGGTGTCGAGCTGGGCGAAGTGATGTCACATACCAAGGAGAAATGGAATAATGATAAGGGATCAAGCTCCTCCAAGATAATTAGTATGATGTCGCCAGAAAGCGTGAAGAAGGACATGACCAGCACGCCGACAGTGAGATTGTGCCACCATCGGTGCACCAATTTATATGTCGGGCACCCGCCAAGGTTGCTTGACGCCATTGGACCCCAAGACAAAAGCGTCGGGCGCGCCTCACTTCGCCGTCAACAAGGGACTAAGCGGAGAACTGTTGGGAACACTTCAAACTTGACGAGAATTTTCATATACGCGACACGCATACGTAGCACCAAAGTAGGCTCGGACGAAGTGAACCATGATGTCGGCGCTGGATTACCTCGTGCGTAGAGACAATACTGACATAAAGAACGGCACCGAGAACATCTTTTTGTAGTCTCGCCATGTCAACGTATCTCCTGTGAATAGATTTTTACAGGATTATTTCCTTGGCTGTCCGAGCGTTACTCACCCAGAAGGTCCAAGCGACAATAAGGCTGACCATATTGGGAAGCGCCTGTGGACTGCCAGATCCACTACTCGTAGTAGTAGTACAAGTTGGTGGTAGAGTCATACTGCGCTTTCGTCCCCACGACAGTCATGGTCTGCAAAAAATGCGAATCCGCAAGTCTCGATACTACACACGCTGGATATCAATTAGCTGACTAGCCCAACAGAAACTCTCCAAAGTTGCCGCCCCAGACCCGTTCACTGCTACATCCAGCAGTATCAAGGAAGGCTCGAGGAAAGTTGCAGAGAACAAGCTCCTGACGCGGCCAGGAAGTTCAAAGAATAGGTTTCAGGCATGTCCTTACTTTCTTATCGTTCTTGGTTATTGATAGTCCCCGTGCGACAAGCCTTATCAAGGGAAATGCAGAGACTGTAAGCAGCCCGTCACACAGAACAAGGCCAGATATTGCCATGGTATGTCTGCCGTTTCGTGTTGTCAAGGACGCTCCTGATCGTGTCCGTTAGGTTGTGCTTATAGAAAGGGCCTCTGTTCGATATGTGGCAAGGCTATCCTTGACACGACGGGATATGTCATGTCTAGCAAGTAGCCCCGTCTCGTCAGGACGTGGACCGTATTCCATACCCTCGCTGTAGCATATTATATCTATAATCGTGTAGAACCTTTATGTAGTTTGCCGAGTTGCTATCTACACGATCTTCTAAGCATGTACTGGTATACAAGATATCCCGTTCGGTGAGTAGAGGTCCTAGTTAGATAGCACTTTCTTCTTCGTCCTTTGCTCATAAATCTCCACGTCGATGGTGTCTAGCGTGAGGAAATTCCAAATTCTGACATGTTTCTCTTGTCCGTACCGCCTCAATCGGCCAACTGCTTGCGTCTCACAGGCGTCGTAAATCTCCTGACTCGGTGCCAGAAGCGGCGAGAGGAATATAGCGTGGTTGGCCGAAGTAAGATTTGCACCGCTGGCACTTTCGTCCATGACGTTCAGGAGAAGCACCCGCTCTTCACCGTCATTATTCTGGTACTTTTCCAGGTTCTTGCTCTTTTGCGACGCAGAACCACGGATTTCAAGGAACTTGATCTTGTGTGTCTTCAATGCGTTGGCGACTTTAGCCATGAGGTCCGAGAACTGGACAAAGATGAGGACACGCTCTTTCTTGGGGATCGTTTTGCTGTAGCACCAAAACATGAGTTATTGTGAAACGGAGCAAACGCAGCAACGTAACACACTTGATCAAGTCGATGACCATTTCTAATTTCCTCCCAAAATGCTTGCCACGCCCATCGCGAGCTTCGTCATCCACACCGAGTGTCTCCCCGTTGACAATGTTCAGGACCCTGGCAGCAGCCATGCATTTTCCAGAGGCTGCATAAACACACTCCTCGCGGTCCGCGCTCTGTCTAACACACGTCATGCAACCTGTGTGTCCACAAGATGAGAGAACGGCGACTTCGTTCATCGGAACTTCTTCTCTGCCGCATCCGGGGCACGAGATCTTCGGAGGCGTTTCTCGCTGCTTTTGCAGGTCGCGGACAACGGTAAAGTACCGACGGGAACGTACTCGTCCAACAAACTCCTTGGTCAGCTTACGGATGTTGTGTGTCTGCTCGCGGTGGTCCCAGATAAGATCTCTGGTAGCGTTTGTCAGGTTCTCGTCTTTCCCCTTGGACTTGTTCTTCCAGTGATTTGCGGCTAGGACGGGGACGTCGGCCTCATCAAGAAGAGCTTTAACCATTTCTGTTGCTTCATGATCCCCGACACCTTCCAGACGCGTAACGCGAGCATATTCTTGGAACATCGACTCCTCACTGAGCTTGCCAATTTTCTTTTCAGACTTGACCCCCTCCTTAAGTTCCATAAGAAGCTCGCCCCTGCAGTCATCCAATTGCTTGGTACGATCCTTGACTATGATTTCACAAGCCTTCATAGCATTCTCCTTCGAGTTGTCCTCGGAAGTATCCAAGTCGAAATGGGAACAACGTTTCAGAAGGGCTTCTTCAGCGGTCCTGATAATGGTTGGCAAAATATATTCAGTAGTGTAATTGTGAATACGTACTTGCTATCGCCGAGTGCATTGTTCAGGCGCTTTTCTCGGTCGCTCTCCGTCTTCTTCGTTCGCTTGATTGTCATGTCCAAGGCACGCAGGTGGTGCTCCAGCTCCAGATAGATAGCGCGTTCCGCAGCGGGGAGTAACACTCTTTGTACTTCGAAAGAGCATGTAATCTCATCAATCTCGGCAATATTCTGTTATACCATTTTAGCAAGCGAGGCACTCGAAGGGAAGGAACGACGCGAACCTGACGAACAAATGTGTCCAAAAAGATTTGACCAATGTGATGACGGTGAGCGTGCCATTCCTGCGTATGAACCTCACGGAAGGAGTGGAAAGCCTCCACTTCTAAAGATGATTGTCAACCTCACAGATTCGTAAGTGACGACCAGAACGCACTTGTCTGCTCCCTGATGCGCTTCTTGATCATGGCAGACTGCCCCTCTCCGTCATCGTCAATGCCCAGATGGAGGTTCAAATGAGCTGCGATGGTCTTGACAGCCCCAAAGTCGTGGGTAGGTGGAGTACCAGACAGTACCCAGCGACGATCGGCCGTGAGTTTCGTAACCATGGAATGAACCTTGCCAGTCAGATATGTATACTCGTCAACGACAATACGGGAAAAGTGGAATATCTCCAAAGGTGGTGATTTCATTTGTGTCCAATCCCTCCTGACGGCGACGCTTTCAAGGCGCCAAGGGTCGGTATCCTCCCGGCGTTTCTGTTTCTTGGCTGGTGCATCCTTGGCACTGGACGCCTTTCTCTTCTTTCCACCTGACTTTTCGGAGGAGGGCGAAGAGGGTGGCTCGTCGACTTCCATACTGTCGTCATCGGATTTCGCCGAGCTCGTACTAGCCTTGGCCTTGCCTTTGTTGCTGACTGCCTTCAGATTGGACTTGCGTTTCTGCGGTTTCTCATCTTCCTTGTCATCGTCAGATATTTCCATTATCGAGTTCTCTTCCGACGAGGGTGGAGGGGTAGGTTTACCACGCGAAATCCTTAATCTCTTGACGCCAGGCAGATCGTCCTCATCTTCGCTGGGGGCAGATTCTTCTTCAGGATCGTCTGTTACGCCATTGTCCTCGTAAGCACTACCATTGTCACCCTCTGCGTCATCGTCGGAATCAATGAGGATGGCTTTTCTAGTGCTCTTGAGCATGGGCCTTGATGCACGGGACGCAGCAACCTCCCCGTCCGAGGTGTCGTCCGTCTCCTCAACGCTCCGCTTCTTCGAGCTTGAAACGGTGATGACAACCTCAGGCATCTCGCCAGCGCGCGTGGGCTTAGCAGGGAAATGTCCTTTCTGAGAACTAAGCCTAGCCTTGGTTTTCATCTCCTGTTCTTTCTTCTCCGCAGCAAGAGCGTAAGACTTGCCCTTGAGGCGTTTCGGCGCTATGAAAAATTGAGCCTCCAACTCTTCCTCTGAAACGAATATCAACCGTTGCGACTCAAGCAGAACGAGACAACTTACCACGTCTGCGTATCTCCCGTATCGTTTTCAAGACACCACTGGGACCGTCGGTTTTCAGGCGTTCCACCTGCCTCTTCAAGGCTTCCAAACATAACTCCAACCGAGCGTTGAAATATCTACCGTCCTGAGAAGGGAGAGTGCCACCAGCCGCGAAGGATTCCAGGTTCCCCAAGTAGACCATACTCTGGAACAGATTCGACGCGACGATCACAAGATCAGCCTTTTGAACCGCCTCGATGGTCAATGAGTTGATGTTGGTGGCGGTAGAGATGACTACCACATTTTTGAAGCGGCCCGGCGCAAATTTTTCGGCCTCTGACTTCCATTGACGGGTGAGATGCGGCGGAACGATAGCCAACGTAGCTTTAACAGAAACTTTGCCGAGAATGTCTTCCTTGCTCTCGAACTCCTTTTTAACCATACGATAGGAACAATCAATGAGACCAAGGGTAATAGCGGTCTTGCCGTATCCAACTTGGTCAGCGAGGACACCACCTCGGATTTTGACATGTCTCTGTGCGCGGCCCTCTGCGCGCCAACCTAGAGGCTCGAGGACCGCCTCCGAAATTTCTTCTTCGACAAATGGAGGAACGTCAATGGCCTCGCGCTCGAGCATCCAAGTCAAGGAACGCAGCTGCTCTTTACGAAGGTCGAGCTTGAAGCTAGGGGGTTGATTATGTTCCGGATCAGCTTTGTTACTCTTGAGCGTAAATGATGGATGTTGAATTTTTACCGCAGGAGTAAAGTCGGTGTCCAGGCGCCATGATAGCGAGGGTCGTCCCGGACGACTTTCCGAAGGAAGGAAGGACAGGGCACGATGCAACAACGAAGTGATGTTGAGACCTACTTTGACCACACCGATGTTCCGCTCCAGCCGGAGTTGAGTGACAAATGGATTGGGACGAAGCTTTAAATTGCGCTCGTACTGCCCAGCTTCTTGGTAATCCTCGATGGCGGCGACTTTTTTTCCAGTTTTACTCCACTTGATGGTGGGAGGCGTCGGAGCACACCGCTGACATTCGTGCAGATCCTCAGGCATTTCGACTATCTGCCACGTACGTAAATTGTCGTCGACGTGTCGGATACGTTCAAGCAGCCAAGCCAATGACCTGAATGTCGTGCGTTCATCGAACTTGTCAACTTCCCTCCAATCCTGACGCGGCCACTCGGGACCAGCATCATCAGGAAGAGGTACCATGCAAGACAATAGGGCAACGGCTCTAGCACAGGCGTCTGTGTTGACAGCCACTTCCAGCGGACCCCGAGGAACAGAAAAATGTGCCCCGGTGAGTAGGGAAGACTACAAAATACATGAACCCCGACGTAAAATGAATAGAATTTATGCAAGCTTACCCGGAGTGACACTTTGTCTGAAGCCACCCATAGCAGGGGTATGTGGCAGGTGACAGATTGATCTCCCGGAACATCCGACTGTCTCCACGAACCAGCAAGTTTGCAGACAAACGGCCGGAACTCGCCATAGTCGTATCTTCGAATGGTAGTCGTGAAAACAAATGCGTCATCTTTGGGGTCGCCACACCGCGTGGGGTCGAGCATCATGAATAGCGATGGAAGTTCAACGTCCTCAGGGGTAGGTTCGCGCTTGTGAAGCGCACCGCAGGCTGTACCGCACCTGTCCAAGAGAGTATACGTCCCAGAGATGTCACGATCGAGTAAGGACACCTGGTCTGCGGGTACAGTGATTTTCAGGTGTGAATGAACACGGGCCTCCTTGAATTCTTCGCCTAATAAGCCAAGTCGCGATCCCCAGGAAGGCACAAACGTCTCGTTCCCAGTCACAGTCACAGAGATCTCGCTGTTGCAGGGGAAAGCGAACTGCCATTGGCCTTGCAACAGGCCACCCTGGCATTTGAATCTAGCGATAGGGAGCTGTAGAAGACGACGAATCTCCGCATTGGCGGGTTCGCTCTGTAGAGGAATCGCGTACAGCCGCCATTCCGTCTGCTTGGGGTCGAGGTACAATTCAAAAACAGCTGATGCGGACTGGTAAACTGCAGACCAAACTTCTTGTCTCTTGAGCTCGACGAAACGCAATTCGGAGCTCGTGGCCTTAAGAACCGCAGAACGCCAACTAACCCAACGCTTCTCGGGAATAGTTACGTTGGAAGTAGATCTGAGATCATCAAGGAGGTCCGCGGTGGTATCGCTGATAGATAAGCACATAGGAAGGACGGATTTGAGCTCCCTGACGAAAGTTCCGGGGAGGATACGCGCGACCGTCTGCACATCAAGCGGCTCGAAGTTGTGTTCGGGACGGCCAGCGCACTTCTTGCAGGAAGAAGAACCGCAGTCCTGACAGCGAAGTAGCTCCCTTGTCGTGATATCCTTGCGGCCCTCGCAGAGGCAGAGTCGTACACTTCGAGTCGCGCGCTCGAGGACGTCCTTCATCGGATCCACCCTCATCTTGGACAGGTCCAATGGTTGTTCCGTCAATTGTTCAAGGCCAGAAATGTGATCTTCCACAGAGAGCTCGGGTGTGGAATCAACGTCCATGACGTCCTCGTCTACCTGGGATTCAATTTCGAGTTTCTTCATCTCGTAAGTCTCTTTGTCATCTCCCGCCTTCAGAAGCTCCTTGCCGATAACCAATGCAGCAAGGATACAAGACCCCACGACTGTTGAAGACATGGCGTTACCAGCGAGATCAGCCAGTTCGTCCTGGCTTTCTCGTGTAAGAAGCAGCTTGTCCACTGGAAGGCCCTGCATAGCTAATGCCTCGACTCCCACCATGGGCCCGCCGCGATTGGTTATGTAGGGGATCATAGACGGGGTAAGGCATGGACATATACCTGTCTTGCTCGAGCCGGTAGAGCGATCGACATTTTGCGAGAGATTCCAGACAAGTCTAAGATAGATGTCAGCGCGGTCTAGCGAAAGTTATTTTAGTCAATTTCCTCACGTTTTATAGGACGGATCGACACCAATTTTCGCAGAACGAAGGAGATTGATGTCCATCAAATCCCAAACACGTTCGACCTGCCGAACTCCCCAATCCTGCCAAGCGAAATCAGGCATACGACAAGCGCCACCTTACATTCACAAAGGTAGGCGATGGATCACAAACAAATGCGAGGAGCTCACCTTCCTCCCAGTTAGTCAGAGGACGTTTTGGACCCAACAACTCCTCGAGCCTGGCACGCGCATGTCTCGATTCACACCTCGTCCAGTCGATTCGTCCAGAGCGCGAATCTGACACGCTTCCGCTGTCTCGTACAAGCTTTTCCCTAGCCTGTTGAATGCGCGAGTCATCCGACGGAAGAAGGAATGCGTCCAATGTCGACGACGCAGGGCGCTTTAGGTTTGCTACCCAATCCTTCCACTCAGTTGGTAACCGCGGCGACTGCTTGTCGACCGCCAGTAAGTAAACACGGGTGCGTGTATGCGGGATATAGTATTGCTTCGTGTCCAGTCGCATAAATTCGGCACTGTAATTCTGGCGCCCAAAATATTTCTTGACGTCGCTCCATGGTGCAGAGCAAACGTTCTCCAGAATGACCAGAGGCGGCCGATGGTTGGTAATCCAAGACATCATACCATGGAATGTTCGTCCTGACTCTCCTCCTGCCTCGATCGATTTTTTCTCGTTATTGAGATTGGAATAGTCAACGCAAGATGTACCCGCGACAAGCAAGTCCACATCACCAGGGACAGGGGCTAATGCGCCATATGCAGTTGTACTGTAGAACAATGTCAGAATCCTGCCACAGCATTGAAATCCTTGGGCACGTACGCCTCAGCGTCTCCAAGCTCGCACACGTCACGGAACAACAGGGGTGGTTTGAAATTACGCTCGATGTATGCCTGCTTGAATGGCTCTATCTCGCACGAAAAAACGTGTTCAAACTCCAATGGGATGCCATACTGCTCCTGGATGGACTGGCACATTAACTCCAGAGCGAGAAGAGGCGACTCTGTACCAGAACACATGGTAGCGACGCGAAGCTTCCTGCCTCTGACGCGTTCTGCAACACCCTTGATCTGAGGAATGCGGGAGACAAGGTCGGAAAATATCGTAGGTATATGGTGAAGCGGTGGAAGACTGGAAGATTCTATCTTGCCATCTGTCTTGGAATACTGTACCGGGCTATCATCGTCGCCAGAGACCTCGGGTTCCGCATCGTCCTCGACCTCATCAGCGGTAGACTCGTCGTCGGCTTTCTTTGCCGACTTCCCCGCTTTCTTGGCCGCAGATCTTGCAGGCTTCTTATCGCCTCCACCAAAGAACGATGTTATAGACTTTTGACGTTTTGCTAGAGACGCTGCCTTTGGCATGATCGAGTTGAGTGAAGCTGCCAAACGCGTCCGTCGCGGCGCGTTTTATTCGAGTCACGCGACGCCAAGTCACGCCATTATTGCTGAGTAACCGATCTATTCCTGGAACTTTGTATCGAACGTGTATACGATGCAAGATTAGTACAAAAGCGTATCGACTGCTCATTCCCAGTACCGTGGAACCTTACTGTCGCTCTCTCCGCCGACCTCCAGAAAATCCGACGGACGTTCGCGTTTCAGGTTTCGCCGTCTATTATTGAGTGGTAATCGCTGATATGCTGAGTCCTGACCAGCGGGTTGTTGATTCGTAAACGAGGCTGGCCACTGTGGGTCCGGTTGCTGGTATCCTGTCATACCATAACCCACCACAGCGGCGCTCTGCATTTGTTGTTGTTGTTGTTGTTGCTGTTGCTGTTGTTGTTGCTGCTGCTGCTGTTGCTGTTGCGACTGTTGCTGAAGGGTAGTTGCGACCGCAAGAGTTGCCGCAAGGGCTTGTGCTTGTTGGAGTTGCATCTGAAGCTGATGATATTTCATCTCTGATGAATGCCGTACATGGTTGGGTAATGAGGTGTTTTGCATCATAATGGATAACTGGTTGATCTGAGCCTGGAGCTGAGGAATGCTGTCGACTATCATTTGGGATACGTCCATGCCACCCTGTTGGTCTGAATAGAAGTCATCGATAGCAGAACCGTCCCCTGGAGATGTCTGTAGAGGTTGCTAGCGTCACAGTCTCGCATGACAACATGAATGCTGAGTACCTGTTCGCCGACTATCACACCTTCTTCATCAACCTCCTTTCTGCTCTGTTCAATCACCTTATCAATGTGATCTGCAACCTTCGTTCGCATAGGTTTATCCATGACCAACTTGTCAAGAGACGGGATCTTCTTGCCACAATTTGGACAAACAAAATCTCGCTCAAGAAGATGAGTCTGGATGCATTCCTCGCAATATGCGGTTTCACAGCACGGCATTTTCACGGCATCACGGAAAAGTCTGTTGTCTATTGGACACGCAAGTGTAGGGTCTGTCGGAGGTCGTTCTCGAACGTCTGCTGCGGAGAGACCTTTCGACCGAGAGACCTGTTTTTGCCACGATACTCTACTGGAATGGGTGACTGCCTTGAAACATAGGAAAACCATGACTTACGAATCGGGTTGAGCGACGACATAGCCTCCCTCGGGGGTGACCATCACGCCTTGGGCAATGTCACCCTTGTTAGGATTCTCTACCGCCTTGAGGAAGCTGCGCGGAATACCCGTAGTCCGCTTGATGCGAGGTTTGTTATCGAACTCGCGATCGCTGTTCGTTGGACAGTCCTGAATCCAATGCCCTGGCAGAACATGAACGGACATTGACACGACAAAGCCACGACGACTCACCTTTCTGACCACAACGATAGCACACATAGGAAGGTGGTAACGGACGGTCAGGAACATGGGATTGATGCGAAGTGAAGGGCTTTCCCCCGCGCCCAAAAGACGTCCCTCGAGGATTATTATAAATTCGGACAGCACTGTTTTGATCAAGGGGTAAAACAGAAATCATGTTATGAGACTTCACTCTACTACACAAAGCAGAAAAACCGCGTAAACGAGACACCAACTGAGACATCTTTTCTTGGGTTTCCTCCCAGTTGGCCGTCTGGGCCTGAAACATGGCTGCCATTGCAGCAGCTTCGTCTTCCTTTGTGACCGAGTTCTTTGGAATTGCAACTGTGGTACTTGACTGGGGAGAATGTAAGACTCGCCGATTGGCGAGTGGTGCGTCTATTTTAAAAGACTACGCACAAAAGCTGAAGGTTTGGATGACGTGGGTTCTTCTTTCACGTCGAAGCGTTTCGACATGGCACCTTTGTGCCATGCACTACCGCCACCTGGTCTCTGAACAGGCTCAGAAATGGGAACAGATGCACTTCCATTGGTGCCAGCAATGTACATGGCTGCCTTGCCCTTTCCGGGACGCTGAGAGGGCATACGCTTCACGACAACAGAGGATGATCTAGGAATGACTTGGGAGTCATCCTTGTATTCTAAACGAACAGTGGTAAGTCAAGAATCGGAGGGCAATGTTGCAGGAGAGGACGTACCTTGATTGGTGGACGCGTCGTAGACATATAGGTCAAAGTCATTGGCCTTACCGAGATTGTTAGCAAGTATAATTTCTTTTTTCAAGTCAAACACGGAGATCGCAGTGCCATCAAAAGTCACCCGAGACTCGTCTCTCTGAGATTTAAATTTGTAGAACACAGAAGAGGCCATAAGTCACAGGACTGAAAGAAAGGAACCTGTGGTGCACGACGCAATGGAGGGGACAAACGAAACCAATATATAGTACGTTCTACAGTGAGTTTGAAGAAGAGGTCGTCGTCGTCGTCGTCGTCGTCGTGGAGTTGATTTGGTAAGCAAACTTGAGCCCGAAAGGCTTACGAAAGGCGCTTTAATTTTTTTTGAAACTCAGCGATCTTGGCTGACTAAGCGACGATAATTTAAGTAGAACCGAGTCGTTCGACTTGTCGAAGCCATGTCGCAGTCATATGGCAGCACCAACAATGAGCTGCGCCAGCGATGCGTCGACACACAGCGGCCACCTGCTTCCTCCGCGACAACCACAGATGAAGGCCGTAAAATCGACCAACTCTTAGACCAACATCAGACGTGAGTATACCATGCTTGGAGGCGACTCGTATTCACCAGAATGCCCTCCAGATACGAGTTCGGTGGCCCGTGGGGTGTCACGGCGATGATGATCGGTTTCCCTATACTCATGTATTACCTCTGGATATGTCTTTGGTTCTATGACGGGAAACTTGTCGCGCCTTCTTCCATGGATGACATTGTTCCATTCCTCCAGCGCATGTGGGCCCACGTTCGCGATGTGAGTGACCTGCGACTCTTGGACACCGGTCGGCATTTATGATTTGTTTTAGGATGCCAGTCCGAATGCTTATGCCTGGAAGGTTTACACTGGTCTTATTGTTTATCAACTCTTTCTTGCCTGGGTCGTGCCTGGTTACCAGCAGGAAGGACTTCCAGTTCCTTCACTTGGTTACAAGACGCTGATGTATAATTGCAACGCTCTCTGGTCCATCTATATCACGATGATCACTGCCGCCCTGCTTCACTACAACAACATTTTCCGTCTCACAGAAATTATCGATAACTATGGACATATCATGTCAGTTGCGATCATCTATGGTTTCGCGGTGTCCTTTGGGGTGTATTTCCTCACTGTCGCAACTGGAAATCAAATTCGCATGTCTGGCAATTTCATCTACGATGTCTTTATGGGCGCTTGCTTGAACCCTCGCATTGGTCCTATTGACCTCAAGATGTGGGCGGAGGTTCGCATTCCATGGGTTATTGTCTTCTTTTTAGCGGTCTCGGGTGGTTGCCATCAGTATGAACATTATGGTTATGTCACACCTGTAAGTCCTGGCTCTTTTCGGTGACATTCACTTCTTACCTCGTTTGGTTAGAACATGGCTTTCATGATTCTGGCTACATGGCTGTATCTGAATGCTTGGTGGGTATCATTCATCTCACCAGTGGCTTTCTCAATAAACGCGTTTACAGTGGAAAGGGAGAGGAATGTATTCCCCAAACTTGGGATATGTTTCATGAAAAATGGGGCTTCATGGTTATTTTCTGGAATCTTGCTGGTGTCCCATTCGTGCGCCTCAGCTGTCCCTTACGTGTGGATCCAAGTGCTAACCGTTGTTCTAGACTTATGTCTACTCTGTGGTTTACATGGCCTCACACGACCCCTCCAGATACCACTTTTCTACGCCAACCTACGTCCTGCTATTCACTACGCTTCTCACTGCGTACTGCATGTATGGTCTTCACCCGCCTGAGATGCATTCGTACTGACTGCAATTCCATAGCTGGGATACGTCTATGTCACAAAAGAGTCGTTTCAAAATGCAGACTCAGGGTATTACCAAGTTCCGCAACACCTTCCCTCAGCTCCCTTGGGGTACTCTGAGGAATCCAGAGTACATCCAAACCGCCCATGGGTAAGCTCATTCGTCATCTTTACTCGATATTCTGCCTAAGTTAGTGCACAGTAATCGCCTCTTGATTAGTGGTTGGTGGAGGTATTCTCGCAAACCCGTATGTTTTTTTTTTTCAGCTGCGCACTATGAATGTATACTGACATTGTTTCAGAACTATGTCGCTGACTGGGTTATGGCCTTCTGTTGGGGTGTGATCATTGGTGGGGCAACCATCATCCCGTATTTCTATTCTGTCTTCTTCATCACGGTTCTCATCCACCGTTGCGGCCGTGATTTCGAACGCTGCTCCATCAAGTACGGCAAAGATTGGGAACGTTACTGTTCGATCGTGAAGTACAAGTTTATCCCTGGGATATACTAGAATTTGATACCCTCTCAATACTGCTACTTGGTTTAATATACACTGCTTTGGACTCTTCATTAATATCGACGACGTGTCCATGTCTTGCCGAAGTTGAAGCCGTTCAAGTTCTCACCAGCGTCTCATTGGACCAACTTCCTCCCTTTCTTCATCATTCGTGCGCACGCATCTTCGCACATAATGGAGAGCAACAAAGACGAAGCCCTCAAATGCCTGAGAATCGCTCAGAAGCACAGGGACGCTGGCAATTTTCCCTCCGCGCGGAAATTCTGCCAAAAATCGTTTTCTCTGTTTGCTACACCGGAAGCAGAGAAACTCAAAGAGTCGATTGAAGCTGCTGCTGCTGCAAAGTCGGCTGGTCCGTCTTCCACTACGGGTACAAGCAATGGAGATGCGACGACTGCGTCATCGTCATCAACACAGACGCATCCTTCGGCCGCCGGGACGAAACGCAGGGGCGATGCGAAAACGGAGGGGACGGCGGGAGGTATGAACGGAGACAAGAGGGAGTACACGGCCGAACAACTGAACGTCGTCAAGCGAGTCAAGGCGTGCAAACCTGCGAGTTACTATGAGATCTTGGGTCTCAAGAAGGAGTGCGAAGAGGCTGATATCAAGAAGGCTTATCGAAAGGTATACGTGTCTTTGGTCAGCAGGCGAGTGGGTTATTGAGGTGGACTCTTGATAGCTCGCGCTTGCTCTGCATCCTGACAAGAACGGAGCGCCGGGGGCCGATGAGGCTTTCAAAAGTAGGTCACACAAGAGTGGTTTTTCCTCTACCGCACGTTCCGCTGATTTGCTTGAAAGTGGTCTCCAAGGCGTTCCAAGTCCTATCAGGTACATATCTCGTGTCTTTCATCCGTTCACGTCTCAACACGACTTTTAGATCCGCAAAAGCGCGCAGCATTCGACCAACATGGCTCTGACCCAGAATCTCGATTCAGTGGCATGTCATCATCTGGCTTCTCTCCCGGTTTCTCATCCTCGCCGTTCGCTGGTGGCTTCGAGGGCGAAATGTCCCCGGAGGACTTGTTCAACATGTTCTTCGGTGGTGGGATGGGGATGAATGGGGGCGCTTTTGGGCCCGGTCCATTCGGGGGACCCGTGTTCACTGCGAGCTTTGGGCGTGGCGGATTCCGGACGACGCGCGTACATGTGAACGGACGTCCACAAGGAGCTGCACAGGGTGAACCACCCCAGGCGCGGTCGATGCTCACACAACTCCTGCCTCTAATCATTATTTTCGCGTTTTCCTTCCTATCCATGCTCCCCGATCTCTTTGCGACGCCTAACGCTCCAGACCCTCTGTTTCACTTTACGAAAACGCCGAAATTTGATCTCGAACGTCAGACAGACAACTTGCACATAAATTACTATGTCAATTCGCGCGACTTTTATGCACACCCGAAGATCGCTGCTGATGTTGCAGCGGGCCAATACCGCCGAGGATCTGCTCTCTCTCGCTTTGAATCCAGTATTGAACAAGTGTACACGCAAAGCCTTTGGACTCGGTGTCAACAGGACATGAACAAGCGGGAGAGACGGAAAGAAGCTGAAATTGGATTTTTGGGTGTTGGGACGGATTGGGAGAAGGTCAAGCGTATCGAGGCGGAGACGTTTGCTACCTGCGAGGAACTCAAGAAACATGGGTTGCTCAGATAATGTGTTTATTCATTCATTGCAATGTTGGTTCGGACTGTGGGGATGTTCATTCTCGCCTACGGGTGGAAGTTGGCGTTATGACTTTTTATTTATACCCTGCTCATTGTCATACGAGTGAATACAATTGAGCGGCAGTTACCAATGGCACCACATGCATCAACGCCACAGGAATGCGACTAGTTTGTACAGCTGAGCAGCTGGAGACGAGAATCATGCTGCTTGACCCTGTGCTCTCTCGCGCTCGAGTTTGAGGTAGTACTCCTCGCGGCGTTGTACTGCAGAGGTTGAGTCTGGGATGTCATGGGCATGTGTGTGGTCATACCTGCTTTGAGATGGGAGCCATACCTTGTGTTAAAGGTGAGAGAGAGAAGACACAAGCAAGCGAGTGAACGCACCAGAATGCATAGCCTGCGCCGATACCGAGGCCAAGGGCGACGGAAATGTCGCGCCAAAGGCCCTTTCTGAGTTTTCCGGTGATGGGGGCGATAGGCATTGTTGTCGTGGAGGTGAAGGAATGGATACGGTGCAGGTCGGATGGCGAGTGGTGCGACCAAACAAGGGCACAAACAAATGGCAGCGGCCCAGCAGGAGGGGCGCAGACAAGGCTCCGCTGGGTCGACCCTTTGACTGCTAAAAACACCATAACTTAGACGCAGACGCCGTCCACGACATCGCGCTCAAAACCCATCCACCCAAAGTAACGACGCTCCATCATGGATATCGATCCCTCAGGCTCAGGTGGCTGGCGTTTTGCCCAGTGTTTTGGCGACAAGGGCGAGGTCGAGGACATCACCGAAGGTATGTCGTTCTCGCTCTCTCCCCCCGATCGCTCACCCTCCTTTCCCGATTAGCCGACATCATATCCACCGTCGAGTTCGACTCTACAGGGAACTACCTGGCGACGGGGGACAAGGGTGGCCGTGTCGTCCTCTTTGAGCGGAACGAGTCGGTCAGTAACCTCTCCTTGACCCCTTTCACGGCTGATTCCCTCCGATTGCCACCCCATCCCACCCTACATCACATCGATGACCGCCCATACAGAAAAAAGGTTGTGAATATAAATTCTACACAGAGTTTCAGTCACACGAACCGGAATTCGACTACCTCAAGTCACTAGAAATCGAGGAAAAGATCAACAAGATCAAATGGTGCAAACGGCAAAACACTGCTCATTTCCTGTTGTCCACCAACGGTATGCCCCTTCTCTCCTCCTCTTATCGCTACCGGTTGAGTCTTTTCGGCTGCCTTAGACAAAACAATCAAGCTCTGGAAAGTGTTTGAAAAGTCGCTGCGAGTCGTCTCAGAATCGAACCATTACGAGGGCCAGCGGCCCATCACACCACCCAGTGCACGTTCACACCTCAAACTTCCCCGCACGGTACAGCAGGACAATATCATTGCCGCCATTCCACGGAAAGTTTACGCAAACGCACATGCATACCATATTCATTCCATCTCAGTCAATTCGGACCAAGAAACATACATTTCCGCCGACGATCTCCGTGTCAATTTGTGGAATCTGGGCATCAGCGATCAAAGTTTCAGTACGTCTCTGATCCAGCTATCACGATCGCATGACCACTCACCTTTTCATATCAGACATCGTAGACATCAAACCTGTCAATATGGAGGAACTCACCGAGGTCATCACCGCTGCCGAATTCCATCCGCAACACTGCAATCTCTTTATGTACTCGAGTTCAAAGAGTAACATCAAGCTTGCAGACATGCGCGACTCGGCACTCTGTGATCGCCATGCGAAATGTGCGTCGTCATAGATGGTTCGATGGATTCCCTTCTCACTGGGCTTAACAGGCTTCGAGGAGGAGGAGGATCCATCAACACGGTCATTCTTCTCTGAGATCATCTCCTCTATATCCGACGTCAAATTCAGTCATGACGGGCGGTACATCCTGTCGAGGGACTATTTGTCCCTGAAAATTTGGGACATTAATATGGAGTCACGACCGATCAAGACGATTCCCATACACGACCACCTCCGTGGCAAGCTCTGCGACCTGTACGAGAATGATTGCATATTCGACAAGTTTGAGTGTGTATGGGGTGGTGATGACAAGTGCGCACCCTTCTGGCTTATTCAGACCATGTCAAACACCGTTTATCCCCTAGGCATGTCTTGACCGGATCCTACCACAACTTCTTCCGGATATTTGATACGGAGACAACCGGTGACGTGGTCCTGCAAGCTGACAAGTCTGCGTTTAAAGCGAAGAAGATGGGTGGACCGCTACCGAACAAGAATGGGCTAAAGAATGGTCGACCGGGTGGCCTGAAAGATGCGATGCAAATGGAAACATTAGATTTCAACAAGAAGATTCTCCACGCGAGCTGGCATCCGAGGGAGAACACAATTGCCGTGAGTGTCCTTCTTATCACGCAGATCGGCGTGGCTGATGTGTCATAGATCGCTGCAACGAACAACTTGTTCCTCTATAGCGCGGCATGAATTGCTCGCGCGATCTGTCCGTCACGCTCCTCCTCTACCCCTCGCAGAGACCACTAGCTTTTCAGTCGACGCTGTACCCAGGACTTCAAAAAACATGCACTATACTCCCGTTTCAAGGCGACAATTTAATCATCCTTCTTTCCGACCCGTTACGAAACATTACGATCCTAAGTTCCCTTCCACGACCCTTGGCACATGTTGCATGTCTTGCTAACGATGACGATTCATCATCCATGTTTACCATACCCATTACTCGCCGCGAAAGCGTTATCTTGTTTAGTCGTCCCCACGTATTTCTTGCATCCCATTGTGTTTTCTGTGGTCCGATGGGACACCGTCGTTCCGGACGTGTCTGCGGTTCTTTACGCTGGTGGTACCCCCCCTGTCTTGGCGGTCATTCGTTTCGTTCCCCCTTCCCTACCATCCCTCGCTACATATTTGCGTTCACAGGAGAAAAAGTTACGAGACTGATCTGGTAGTAGTAGTCATAGATGGTGAAGAGATTAAAATGAAGGACAGAAGTAATCGAGGTACATGGGTCATCGTAGCTCAGTCGTAGCTGGTGTATCATATGATCGAGTTTTTCTCATTTTCATGTCGGTTCGCCTCGACTGCAGTGCACACTTAATCGATCAAGTCGATAATTCAGAGTGCGTCAATCCAAGCTAATACAATGCAGTAGCCCTAAGCCTGTCGACAGCAGTAAAGGGAAATCGTAGCATCATCCATCAATTCTCTAGATATGATCGGGGTAGTCCGGGGGGGGGGGGGGGGTGGGGTCAGGTTGGTACGAGCCGTAGAAAACAAACCTAGTGATCCTACCAGCTCTTGACCTTGGAGAACCAAAACGGCCGTTCATGTTTCAAAGGGAGCGGTACGACCTCGCCATCCTCGATATTCACCGACTCGTACAAGACGAGGTCGAGTTTGTTCCATCGACCGAGCGGTTTAGAGCGGAGCGTGAGCGTCATCTGGAAGTGGTAGCGAGTGGGTTGAGGGACGTGGCTGTGGTTATGGTGAGAGGGGTGAGCAGACGGCGCGTGTGTAGCGTGTGGGCGTCTCTCGACGAGGTTGGTGATCAAGACGCGCGAGCCTTCGAGCCGCCAGTCACCGATGGAGAACCCCTGTGGTGAGCGAGCAGGTCAGCGACTTGTTTTTTCTGCGTTATTGAAATTAGGACCTTCATACGCAGCGAAGGGTTGAAGATGGGTATGACGAGTGCGGGATGGTGCTCCTCGTTCGCCAATAAGGAGAGAACTTGTCCGTCTGGGAAGAACCGACTGAGGGCATGTCAAGCATGGGCAAGGTGGTTTAGCGATGACTCACAGATATCGGTGGTATGTGATAAGGTGGCTCACCTATGCCTTTGCATGAGCAACATACGTCGGCGGCCAGAGTTGACGACCTACGTTGACCCAGGCATTCTCACTAAGACCTCTCCGACTTCGAAGAAAGTCATTCAATAGACAGGATAGGGTGTCACACGAGAAACTCACACATAATGGCATACGGCGATGTATACGCCATCCAATCTTAATCTTGGATGTTGAATGTATGTTTTCCGGTAATTGGAATCATATCCGTCTACTATTGTTTGCAATGCGGCAGCCTCGGGAATTTGTGGGGGTTTATAGGCCATGTACACGAAGTCCCTGTCATTAAAGACCGTCACATTTGGATTGATAGCTTGCGATAAGGATAATCATACCTCCATATTGACGGATCGAGAGTAAGAACGCGCGCCTTACGGCTCACGGTCGCAAACCGCTCCAGAGTGGTCATGTCAAGACTGCGCAGGATATACAAGAGCAACTCCTCCGGGACCATATTGATCGGGACACCCTCTCGGTCGTCCTCTGGCTCAAACGCCAACACATCTGGGAAACCTCCCATAACCTTGGAGAGGATCCTACTCGTGTGCAGTGGTTCCTTCGACTCCTTGCCTTGCGCAGCTCTCGCGAAGTGACTATCTTTTCCCTCGGTTCCTTCACCTTTGCTACCAGAAGTTGTCTTCTTGTGGCCTATGCTGGAGGCAGGACGGCCTAGTTGTCGCAGCGCCTCCTCCTCCTTGAAGTATGCACGGTCGACATCTGAGTTTAGTCGGAATGCCTGACGGTATAGCCTTAGTGCTTCGTCCAGGTCGCTGTCCTGTTCGTGGCGGACTGCGCTGCGATAAATGTCGACAGCACGTGCGATACTCTGGCCAAGAGGACTTTGCCCGTGTGACGTATGAAGAGACTGATGTGAGGTGCCAGAAACAGACCACGCTGCGGGCGGCCTCGTTTCGGTCTCGGGTGGAACAGCACGAGGAGATGTATGATGAGACCGGATGTGTGTCTCGGGAAAGGATACCTTGTATTGATTGGGTTCCGAAGGAGTGGCTTGTTGTTGGACATACTGTTCTTCTCGTCGCCGACGGACCTCCTCCTTCCAGTGCTCCCTGAATTGCCTGAGCTCGGCGGATTCTTCTCCTGTGCTGGTTGGCATCTCGAACAAGAGACGAGGCTAGCACACGATAGTGATCATCGAACACCCAAGGTGTTGACGAGTGAGCGTGAGCTGCTCGTGCCAAATCGTTGATCACACAGTCTCACAAGGTCGTTGATTTTAATAAGTTGCTCTCCACACACTCATCCTTCTTTCAACACAGAAATTGGCTAGCAACCCAGGACTTTAATCTCGCAATGTGTCGAAAGGGTCACGGTTAGTAGCATCACATCCTTTACTTTCCTCACGCAAACCAAACACATTGCAGGGCAGATTGCTAACCTCATCGGCTTCCCTTGTCAAGCGCGTCGAGTGTCATGTTCTAAGGCTTGCGAGGTGAACATGAAGAGGGTTGGTTCCCCGAGGCGTAAAATCCACTTTGCCATTCTGCTTTCATTTTGTGGGCATGTATACGAACCCTATTAAAACATCAGCTGTATGGGGTATACAAGCAGATGATGATCTGCAGGGTACTTGTTGTTCTCGCCGTGTCGTTTAACGCCAATGCAACCAGGACGAGAATGCAAGACGTAGATAATCGCGGCGTTGAATAAAGACATTGAAGAGAGTTGTGTTTTATTGTTTGTCCACAGATGACTAATACTATGAATGGTGTTCAACCGCTCTCGTTGTACCCTAACAGCCACCAATGTCGATGCGAAGTGGAAACGGTTCTTTAGGACATGTGCTACCACCGAACCCAGCATTCATAGACTTCCCTGTATCAGACGGCGATCAGCGCAAGTGGCCAACCAATACCACTCGTGTCGTTGACAGCGAGGGCCATGTTAACTACATGCGACCTGTACCCATCGATGAAAGTCTCTCCATAAAGTGGAGGTGCGAAGTCGGTGCCAGTCTAGCACTACAACTCAAAAAGCCCGGTGCGCTCTCTTTGTTGTCTGTGGCTTGATCGTTCATTCAACATACGGAAAAGTTGGACCAAACTATGTCCTTCGTGAATGGCCTGCTGGTTATCAAATGTATGACCACAATAAAGGGCTAGCAACTACACCACGACATGATGCCTACCTAGTTGGTCCGTTTTTTCGTCTCCATCTTGTGTCCCTTCCTGAGCTTTTAAACCCAGGCTCACGTTACGTCCCGCGATTCCGATCTGTGCCGGAGTTCATCCCCCATGCCCTCTGGCTACTCACGGATCCGAACCTCATTCGTGCCAACTGTAATTGCAAATATTGCAACAAGAAACCACAACGCGAAATCACTGCTTCCATGGGTTTGTCACGGGGACGCTCGTCCCCGTCATCTGTGCCTCCTCCAGCGTCGCGTGTGGCTGCTGGGAAGGCCCCTACTATCTCTGCTCCAACTGCGTCCGTATCAGCTCGTGAACGAGCAAAACCTTATGCAGCAATTCGTCGTACACCCCGCCCCGTGAAGCAGGCTCAGGGTTCGAAACAAAACATGCTCAGGGAGCGCAATGCTGATTTGCGATCCGCTTATGCCGAAGGAATCCACCTCAGAAAATGGTACAGAGACGGAGAGCTGCTGTGGTGCGCGCTGAGCCCTCCAATACCTGGGCTCACAGGTGAGAGGGATGCCATCACCTTCTGGCCTGGCATAGTCGAGGAAGCCAGGATGAAAGCTGAAGCCGTACGATATCCGTTCCCTGGTGAGGATACTCACCTCGCCACAGCCAATCAAGTCCAGGCGAGTGAAAGTTCCACCACACAGAACGGAAACGAGTCCAACCCTGAGAACAAAGAAGTGCCCTGGACCGTTATTCAGACATTGTCATACAAAATGAAATTACTAGGAATTCCATTTTCCTACTATATCCCCGCTGGTCAAGTCCTTCCATACCAAGCTCACGCGCCAACGGACGAGCTTATCCAGGCAATCCACCGAGTTCCCCTAGAACAAATGAATACCGACACAGACTCCTTCCGGCCTACGGACGGTTCCTCTTTTGTCGACGCTGCTGCAGCTTATGCACTCGCCGTTCAAATTGCCGCTAATCTTGCTGGCTACTGGTCTCCGACAGATGATTGGGAGTATAAATTTACTGTTCCCCCACTATGCAAATCTCCGCCCTCGGGAATGCCTGATATCCAACCCGGGTCGTCGCTTGATTCTGTGATGAATGCCAGTATGACGTTCAACGCCAGTCTCGGAAGCGTCACTAGCAGTGCTGGACCCAGCAATTTACCCTCTTACTCTGGTTCCGTTTCTGCACCCCCCCTCATGGCACTCACTCAGACGGTGACTCAGACACGCTACCAAGGATTGTGGTGGGGCGCCGAACGCATCTGGACTGACGAGCTTGTGCGGCTCAAACTGTCGCGCTCACAGATCGCTCCCAAAGGGACAGAGAATATTCTGCCGCCAGCTGGTCCATCGCGCAAAGCATTGGAATATACCAAAATGATAAGCATGGCGGAGGGCGACGGTGAAGCAGTGGTAGGAGCTGAATCTCGGGGCGTGTTTATGCGCATCGATGGACTTTACGTTGCGGAAATCCAGAAATCCAATGGAACGCCGGGAAAGGAATGTAGAGCTTCAGGGATGCTCTACGAACTGGTAGACGAAGATTGGGAAAGTGATACACCGGCGAGAGCTGTGGATTCCGGTGATGGCGGCAAGGGCAAGGGCAAGGCTGTCGAGGCGCCTGCGATGCCTGGAATAAGCGGACAGGGGGGTGAGTCTTCCACAGCTACGCAAGGAAACACCTCTTTTATCGACGAGGTCCTACCCACAACTTCGCAATCTAAAGAACGTGTAGCCAACGATCAACTTTCGCACCCAGTTCTTTCATCTCCATTCCCTCTTCCACCCCCTCCGGAAGGATTCAAATTCCGTCCGATCCTCGCCCCCGGGTATGAAGCTGTGCTATCGCTCAACCTGATTGCTGGACGTTACTACCCGCGACTTCTCCGGCATTCCCTGCTCGATAGCCGTGTCGAGAAGGCTCTGGACATAGAGGGTGGGCATGTAGTGGAAACGAGCCAGCTTTGGTCGTTAGAGGGGCTCGCTCCTGGCTATTACAACACGATGGACCCGGTGCGGTGGCGAGCATGCCGAATTACCATGGTCCGCGATGCGGATAAGGAGGCTCGTCAAGGGCTAGAGGAGCACTGGCGCACACGTGCGAGAGAGAGAGAAGAGAGACAAACACTAGAATCGGTGTACCATCCTCCACAGCCATGTTCACCATCGATGGAAGTAGATACAGAGGGTGGGGAGTTACGAGAACAAGATGTCCATCCCGAGGCGATGGTGGTGGACTCGTAGAGTATTGACAATGGTACATTCATGTCTAAGGTAGATACGACTTTGTTTTATTTGGTTGCTTATTGTTATCGGGCTTAGTCGCACTCTCACCGCTTGACAATAACCTCGCTCGTCGTTCGACGCGTCGACTAGGATACACGCCTCGTCGATACGCTCGTCTTGTCGCCGTTCAACGTAGCTGGCTCATCGTTCAGTCCAGCAATTCCGAGGATCCGTCGTGTCTCATCTGGTTTTTAACTGCCATTCGGTCGAACAAAGGTACTTTTGACCCAGACTCGGCGGATCCTCCCATAGACACATTCATCCCGTTTTTGCTGTTACGAACGATACCGACAACGTTGGCCGACTCCCATGGCCATGGCAGCTCTACTCACACCAACGACGACCGGTTCGACGCCTCTCTCGCACTACCACTCGCTTGACCCCTCCCCTGCCTTGGCCACAAGCACGCTTAGCTCTGCGTCATCATCTAGCGTCTCCCTGACAGCAGAAGATCAAGGTAAGCACGGATCACTGTAATTCGTCCGCCCTGCCCCGGCCTCGAGGCATCTCGCGTCTTTTGGAAACTTACGTGAAACGATCTGCCATGCGTCTCATCACAGAGAATGTCACGATCACCACGAACCGCGCTTGGCTACCGAGATGCAAGGGAAAGCGGAGGAGTCAGGAGTGAGTGTTTATCACGCTTGTCTTCTGAACGACATGGTCTGGTGGTCGGTGCTGAAGAAAGCGCTCTCTTTCAGGGACATTCGCTTATTGGCCATCTCAACGCACATCACCGAGCTCTCCTACGCCATCTCCGATGTCCAAACCCGCATATTCGGTTCGTCGCCTTGTTGCGGAGTGAACTCTCGCAGCGCTGATGCCCATGTCGCCGCGTAGAAATACAAGAGCTGCGACACAAGCCGCAAGCAGAGGGAGTGGACGCCAAGACGACCGCAGAGATTGATAATGCAATCATGAATATGAACGAACGCCTCGAATCCATCGAACAAGGCATGAAAGATATCAGTGAATCCGTAAACCCGTTTCAACCCTCCGGGGACAAGCCACTCGAAGACTCCTCCGAACGCGCTGTCATGCTCAGAAAGCATGCCACGCTACAGGCGGAGTGGAATGCCGTACAACAAGAGACCGACGAGCTCCAGCAAGAACTCAAAGAGGACAAGTGGATCACGGTATTTCGTACCGTCACCGAGCAAGCAGATGGGATGATGTCTAGTTTGGAGAAGGCTGTGAACAGATGTCAGGTGCGTTGACCAGGGTATCTTTTCTCCGAGAGCTACGCTCATTCTCTACAGGATTTTATTTGGCAAGTCCACAGGAGGAATGATGACGGCACATCCCGCTCTTCATTTGCCAGCTCTGTTCGCTCGGAGAAATCTCCAGTCAGTCTGGATGTATTTGACACATTGCTTGGGTCCTTCCAGGCTAAGAGGGCGTAAGTCCACCTCTCGCCCTTCTCATTGGCGACATTGACCATTGTCTTAGACACTACGTCCCTGCCACTACGAAAGTCTTATCCATCATGGACAACGGTGTGAGGAACCGAGTCACCAAGAATGGCGAGGCGTTGCGGCGGCATGCAGAGGCCGCGAAGCGGTGGCGCGTTCTACAAGAACGGATAGAACGTACGGAGAAGGAAATGGGCAAAGTGCGCGAGATCTTAATTCGCGCGGATCAAGCACCAAGCGAAACTGGCTCTTCCAAGTCGGGCCACACCGCCAACGGTTATCTCGCAACTCCTCCAAGCGCCGGTCGGAAAAGTAACACATCGAGTCGCGGAAGCACGCTGTCAAGGTCGATGTCACCTTTGAGAAAACTCGCTAAAAAGATCGTTGGATCTGTCAGGTCACCTGCCACACACCCTGCCCCGTTACCGGCGTCGAGAGAGTCGTCTAGGTCGTCTACAGGGCACTTGCATTCCTCAGAGCCGACTAAGACTGTTCGAAAGCAGCGCTCTTCACTTTTTGTTCTTAATGGCAACCGAGAAACGCCGGGAAAAGACAAGGGACACAAACACACTCAGAGTTTGACACCTACATCTTCTCCTTCGTCAAAGCTAACGCCAGAGTTGAACAACGTCACAACAAAGCCCAAGGTCGCCAAACAGCCTTGGAATTCATCAACGAAGGTCAATGATGAGGGTATTGCCACTATCAAACCCACCACTCCGAAACGGTCAACCACGAAACCAGCAATTACTCCAGAGCACGCATCACTGGTGCTATTCACACCTCAACGTAGTTTGTCTCGAAGTTCCAATGCCTCTTCGAGACCATGGTCGCCTGTTACTTCGTCTATATCAACTGCCCCATCATCGAATCCATCAATTCCCCCATTACCTTCGCTCATGCCTGGTACAAGGCCGCCTTCGCGTGCACAAACACCGGGTTTAGGTACAACCCCTCGCCCGAGACCTCGAACTCCAAGCGGGATTCCTGGTCCGGCTATGTACTGGCGCTCTATATCTGCAAGGCAACCAGGTGAAGATGACAACAGTGACGACGCCGAGTTCACGACGCTCATGCAGCGCGCGTTTTCCCCGGCTCTTACACATTCTACTTCATCACCTGGTACTTCTAGCAATACACGCTCACGCACACCGAGCGGTATTCGCATCCCTCCTCCACGACCCCCGAGT
>JBBPJJ010000093.1:0-26930 GCA_038088635.1 Veloboletus limbatus
AGTCGCTTTCCCCTAAGCACATGAGACCCCAAGGAACAAAATCCGTGCAAACAGGTACATACTTCTTTGCTTCCTGCTCGATATTATAGCCCGGGTTTGGATCATTGCTCAGATTGATAATTCTTGCGAACCGGTCTAGGCAGTTGCCCACAGCGATATCCAGTGTTTCACCAAAGATCCTATAGCGATGTTGAGAGTATGCGATCACCTGTGTATTGCCACCCGAGACGTAAAGTACGACTGGATTCTCAGCTCTGGTGATCACACGACCCATCTCAATGTCTACGTGAACGTTTGAACGCGTGCTCTGGCGGAACATATGAGAACTTACGTCCGACGCAGTGATTGACTGCTACGAGAGGTTTATTGAACAGGAGGGAGAGTGTTCTAGCAACCAGTGCGACGGATTGTAGCGGGGCACCCATACCAGGGCCTTGGAAAGCACACCAAAGTGATCGGGGTGACTAGTACAGCGAGGAAACGGAGCGACATACCCTTGGTATAACATATGCAATCCAAGTCTTCTATCTTGATAGCGGCCTTCTCAAGGGCGCTCCTGATAACACTGAGAGCCCACTCTCGGTGGTGCTGAGCGGTGTCTCGGGGAAGGAATCCTTCCCCTGGCGGTGTAATGTATGTATGTCGCATATTAGATAGTACTCTCGTGGAACCGTCCACACTGTGCTTGATGATTCCTGCGCCTAGCTTATTGGCTGATCCCTCAAGACCGAGCGCAAGGTATGGTCTGTCTAGTGAAATCAGGACTTGGCATGGATCTGACATGATAGTCTCAACCTGGATCTTTGAGCGGGTTACGTCCGAATCCCATGACGTTGAAAAGAAAGATGATGGGCAAGCAGCGTTAATTAGTACAGTATATGTCGGTTAGGCTGCCAATTCTTGTGATTGCAATACAGTTGGGTTCGGCTTTTAGTTGAAGTTTGTTCTCAAGACACATGTATTTACTCCACCTTCACCATCGCAATGTAAGCAAATGGGACCAACAGAGGAAGTAGGTCATCGCAACGCCAAGTTCAATACCATAATAAAATTGCGTAGGGTGGAGACAGTGCGTGGACCGGATCCAAAGTAAGTACATGCATCGGAACGAGTGATCTATGGTAAACCCGGAAGAAAATCATGCTTTCAAAACTGCAAAAGTCGAACATGATGAAAGCAGATGCACTTTTAGAGCATGAAAGTCAAGGGGTTTTCAAGATAGTTCTTGAATGCGGATAGCCATCGTGCACCTATTGCACCATCAACAGTCCGATGGTCAGAGCTGAGAGTGACTTTCATCACGTTAGCCGCCTTGAAACCGCGCTCTTCCTCGGGTGCAGGCACCAGTACGGATTTGGTGGTACCGACGGCGAGGATGCAGGATTGAGGAGGGTTGATGATAGCAGTAAAGTGGTCAATGTCGAACATGCCAAGGTTGGAAACGGTGAAAGTTCCACCCTAAAAGGCGGATGAGAAAGCGTATAAAGAAGAGGGATGATACTGACTTGATATTCCTGAGGTGCAAGTTTACCGTCACGGGCTTTCTTCGCGAGCGCTTTCGCTTCGGCAGAGATTGTCGCCAAACCTTTAGAACCAACGTCCTTGACAATAGGCGTGATTAAACCGGTAGGGGTTGCAACGGCGACCGAGATATCTGCATTCTTGTACCTTCTACAAGTCAAGATGGATCAAAAGATGCGATAACGTGACACATACTGCCTAATGACGTCACCCAGCCATGCAGAGTTGGCTTCGGGAACATCCTTGAGTGCACAAGCAACGGCTTTAAGAATGAAGTCGTTTACGCTGAGCTTAGCAGCCTTGTCCTTGTCGCCCAATGTCTTGTTGAACACTTCGCGAAGCTTCAATACCTTGTCCATATGGATCTCGACCGTCAAATAGTAATGAGGGAGCTCTTGCTTCGACGCCGTGAGACGCGTTCCAATGACCTTGCGCATATTCGAGACAGGTATGTCTATGTAATCTGAAGAGGCTGGGGTAGCCTCCAGAGCGGGAGAAACGGATGGCGTTGGGGGCTGGTATCGTTCAACGTCGTCACGAATAATGCGGCCATCAGGGCCAGTGCCCTTGATCTTTGCGAGCGGGATACCCTTCTCGAGCGCGATTTTCTTGGCAATTGGAGAGGCAAATATTCGGTCGCCCTTTGGAATCTCGGGTTTGGCTGCCTGAGGCTGAGGTGTTGAAGCTGGGGTTGAGGGTGGGTGGGGGGGTTCAGGAGGCTGCTGCTGGGCCGGGGTGGGGGGAGAAGAGGCAGCCTCGGTGGCCATTTGAGCGGCAGCTGAGAGATCGTCACCCTCCTCTGCGAAGATGGCTATTGGGGTGCCCACGGGGATGTTCTTTGAGCCACCTGGGGTCTGAAGAGGAAATGAACAAGGGAAAGAGGGTAAGACAATCATCACGTACGATTATTTTGGCGAGGATACCATCGTCCTGAGCCTCGACGTCAATGGAGGCCTTGTCTGTCTCCTGTGAAGGGGGTGAGAAGAGACGCGTGCGGGAGGAGAGGACTAGCGCGTACTATCTCGAGAAGAACGTCGCCGACGGAGAAGGCATCGCCCTCATTCTTTTTCCAGGACGCAACACCCCCCTCTGTCATGGTAGGGCTCATGGCGGGCATTGCGAACTTGGAGAGGGCATGTCTCCGGGCAGAGGAATGGAGACCTGTCGGGGGGAGAAGGTGAGCAGAGCAGGTGGGCAAGGATGGGGGATACATACGACGTGCAGCGACGCGGACGACAAGGGCGGGCATGGTGGAAGGAGAAAACAAATAGCCGGCAATCCGCGTCTGTCCGATATCTTATTTATTTTAATTATAAATATTTTATATAATTTATGACATTCCTCCTCCCAGGCCAGCCAGTCCCCGTCCGCGCGGGTCCACTCCCCGACGTCGGGCCAGGCGTCTACCTCAAGCAGGGCCAGTTGCGCGCCAGTCTCGCGGGCACGTTCACCAGCCAGACTCTCGCCATACACCGCCAGCGACCACACCCGCCCACCCCAAACGCGCTCATCCTCGGCACAGTCACCCGCCTCTCCCCGCTCCAGGCCGTCGTCGCCATATCCGTCGTCGATGGCATCCCCCTCCCCCCCGGCGAAGAGTTCACGGGCGTGATTCGCACTCAGGACATCAGGGCGACAGAAAAGGACAAGGTCAAGATCGCCGACTGTTTCCGAGGCGGCGATGTCGTCAAGGGTCTCGTCGTGCGTCGCCGCCGTTCGCTTCGCGCGTCATCTAACCGTGTCGGACACAGATCTCCCTCGGCGACGCACGCAGCTACTACATCACGACCGCACGCAACGACCTCGGCGTCATCTTTGCCACCAGCGAGGCCGGTCGGTGCATACCTCGTCCTCGTCCTCTGCTACTCACACTGCTGCACACAGGTGCGACGATGGAACCGGTGTCGTGGCAGGAGATGCGGTGTCCGAGCACGGGGAGGATAGAAAAGCGCAAATGTGCCAAACCAGAATTGATGTGTATTACATAATGACTCAGCCAGTTGCTTGCCACAACGTCGCTCGTCTGTGAGGGTCTATGACGGCCGTTCTCCCCGCCGTACATGCTCTGCGCAGGGACACCATAATGCCTTCTCTCGACGACAACCAGATCAAGTATGTCCTCCTCTCGCCGACCACCACCCGTCTCACCCCTCCATGAGCTATTCTTCCGCTACAGATTGGAAAGCAAAGTACTATGAGGTCGCGGATATGCTCGCAGAAACTCGTGCCGAACTCGACGAATTCCACACCTCTAGCAAGGAACTTGAAGAGGAACTCATCAAGGAAATCGAACGCACAGAGAAAGCCCAGCAGGATCTCAAGGTCAAGGCCTCTCGCGTAGAATTAGAGAGAGACGAATGGAAGGTCTGTTTTCGGCCCCTTTGTCCCCAGTAGCACTTGCTCAACCACTCCAGTCCAGATTCATGTCCCTCCAAACGACCCATAACACGACAACAACCTCTCTGCAGCGCGAACTCGATACAGTAAGGCAGGAGTCCCAGAGACTCAAGGTCCACCTCCGCGAACTTGAAATGGGCAACGACGACCTCGAACGAAACGAGCGCGCAGTCTCGTCCACTTTGGCAGACGTCGAAGCAAAGTATTCCCGCGTACTCGAAGAGAAAATTCTCCTCGAACACGAGCTCCTTGACAAAGCTAGCCTGGAGGAGGAATGTCAACGGTTAAAGGATGAATTACGTGGTTCGTTTGTCACAGTTTCCCTATCCCTGTCTCACTGTCTCTCATAGATACCGAGGTCGAGATGTCCATCCTCAAGGACCAGCTCTCCACCGCTCGCTCCAACCCACCAATCGCCCATCCAGAACCGCTCGCTGCTGCTGCACCCTTGTCATCCTCCTTCCCTCCGTTAACCGAGGAAAGCCTGCTCAATACTCCACCACCCGACTTCAATCTTTCCGAGCTCTCGATCGACAAGTCATCGGCTTCGACACCTTCTCCTCCTCCATCCACTTCTTTCAGTTCGACTTCTGGTCACTCTACCCTGCTTCAACGAGCTGGCTTCCAGCCGGTTAAATTCTCCGCGTCAACTTCTACCCCTCCTGTTACTCGCTCCAGCACTTTGCCCACACTCTCTGCATCACGTAACCTAATACCACGGACACCCATGCCTCGACCCAATCTTGTTGCATCCACTTCGAGCATGACAACATCTGCTATCCCCATCACGGCATCCAAGAGCAGAGGAGTCCAAATGGTATCCGAGATGCGTGCACGTGTCAGGAATCTAGAACAGAAAATTCACACTCGTGTTCCTCGACTCCGCATGGGCAGTAATGCAAGCAGGCAAGGTGCAAATACGCTGGCATCATCTGCAATCACCCCATCGTCCAGTAACACTACTGCGTCCAATGTGTCTAGGGGCAGTTTTCAACGAACAACTACCTTTGACAGCACACTTGCCAGACCCAACTTCCAGAGACATAGCGCAGATACCTCGCCACCGAAGAGCGGTACAACAACCCCTGAGCCCAATACGTCAGGGTGGGTTCTGATCATGGATGACACTCCTTCCCCTGCGAAGGACGCAGAGAAAGAACGCAGGCGGGTATCTAGTCCCTCTGCTCCAAGTACCTTCCGTAGCGGAATTCCTACATCAGCATCCTCCCCTTCCTTTTCCAAACCAGCTTCCATTGCTCAGAGCATTTTGAACAACCACAGGCCACAATCCCGCCTTTCTGGTGAAAGTCAAAGTACTATAGCAACCATCAGCACCATCCCTACGCCATCCTCTCGCCCTACCACTCCTACGTTCTTACCAGTGCCCACATCTAGCCTGTATGGCAGCGGAGCCACCTCGGGGATAGGTTTGAAGCGTTCGACTGGGCCAGGTGCGGTTGCTAAAAGCCAGCAAAAACGTGGTTCGCTTGGATCTAGCAATGCTGGTTCACCGCCATCATCGGAAAACGAAACCCGCACTCGTGAACGTTTTGCGCCATACAACAGCAAGGTGGGGCGTCAAACTGTCAAGGCTTTTCCACACTTCTCGCCTCCGGATGCAAATGTGACAATCCGTGCCTCTCCAAGAATACCTTCGTCTGCGACTACGATGCAGAGCAGAATCGGAAGGCCGGCAGGTGTAACGAGCGGACGCCGAAGCGTTGGTCTAGATCTTCCGAGTGAAGATAGCAGTGGATATTTCGAGCCTGGAGGCGATATG
The DNA here is from genome assembly GCA_038088635.1 of Veloboletus limbatus. Classification (NCBI taxonomy): domain Eukaryota; kingdom Fungi; phylum Basidiomycota; class Agaricomycetes; order Boletales; family Boletaceae; genus Veloboletus; species Veloboletus limbatus. The sequence goes on from JBBPJJ010000093.1 coordinate 5,699, forward strand.
AAGAATAGGGGGCGGTCTGGGAGCACAACGTTTAGCTTTGGACGCTAAAACAATTATGCAGGTCATGATTCATCATCTCTATCTTATGTGGTTGATCATGCCTGCCACTCACGTGCTGTCGCGAACAGCGTAGCCTTTTTTTTCACATTGTCTCTGGTCTCGAGGACCGATTTCACTGCGATCTTTTCAACCCATCCGGATAGTCCCTCCATCCCTTCTGCGATTGTTTATGACCAATGTTAGCACCTTTGATAATGATGATCCCCCTTGTTTGACACTACCGGTTTATGTATCTACTTGCTTCCCTTTCCCCGCAAGATTACCGTAGCTGAATTATTGTGTCATATTTCCAGTGGAACATCCTTGTGTCGGTTGTGGCTATGTCCTGATGGAGTGTCTCGAACAGTCATGTCGTCCGAAGCTGGGCCACCCCCGAAGAGGTCTTTGAATCGACAAGATATCCTCGAGGAAGACGAGTACACAGCTGCCCTCTCCCATATCATCGCCCGCGATTTCTTCCCCTCTCTCGTCCATCTTGATGCCACCAATGGCTACCTTGATGCTCTCCGTTCAAACGACCCACACCTTATCCATGCCTCCGTGCACCGTTTACAAGAGGTCGACTCAACACCCGCTTACTTTACCCAGAGACGCTGGCAGACACCTTTCGAGACGCCTTATGGCGCCGGACCCTCGGACACACCGCTCCGCACGCCTCGTGAGACTGGAGAGCCCATAGCAAAACGACTACGGTACGACACAGATATGACTCTTGACTCTTTCCAGGCAAAATATACATCAGAGGACAATGCGAGCTTCACCCAGATCATGCACGAGGAAAACAGACAGCGGCGAGAAAGATGGAGTTGGGCTTGGGAAGCACAGAGGAGGGTGGAGGAGCAAAGGGGCAAGATGTTGGAAGCGAGGGAGAGAATGCTGATAGAACAGCCCTCAGGCCCCGGAGTACGCGAGCGACTCGTGATCGAGGCTCCGGCAGTTGCTGGGTTGATCACGTCTGGGAGAGAATCTCCAGGAGTCACTGGTGGCGAAACCGACGTCAAGGAAGAGGCACTGGCTGTCGTCAAGACAGACACATCCGAGCAAGAAGCAGTAGACGTGATGGCTCCGAAGAGGGACACCCGGTCTGCTGGGGTAGATGCCTGGAAGTTCAAGGTCAGCACACACCTTAAACCCTTGTTTTCATCTTCTAACACATCCTCTTGCAGACCCGAAACTCCTTCATGTTCCCGCCTGATGCCGATGTATCCCCTTATGATCCCTCTACTTCCACTGTCCCCGTCAAAGTTGACACGGTACCAAGAGTGGTCAAGCATGGCAATACGCGTCTACCCGAACAAGACATTACGGGGAAAACACAGAGCCTCTCTACTCCTTCGAGTCCAACTCAGAGCCGAATTGATGCTGCCATTGAGGGCACACCATGTAAGTTCATTCGTATGATTTTCCATTTCCCGACTGAAACCTCGCAGATCGCCCAAAGTCACCAACCGCAGGTGGCTTCTCGCTTGTCCCTAATGTACCCTCGCCTACCGCGGACGAGATGGGGTCAAAGGCAGTCAAGCAGCTCATGACATGGGGGACTTTGAATGCTACACCCCGAATTATATCCCAGTCTGACGATACGTCAGAAGAGATGCCGCCTCCGAACACATTTCAAATCTCAGCTCCGTCGAGCCGTGAAACGTTATCCCACAAGCTCTCGGCGAGCGCAGCAAAGAGTCTCCGCGCGAAAGCCGGTCTGCTTAATGGTTCAACGCCACTGCCTGGGCGTGCCCCATCTCGCATGCCCACAGGAGGTTCAATGGTACCTCCCAATTGGACTCCACGGAGAGCGGATGCACCAGGCAACCTTACGCCTGCTGCGAAGCGATTGTTGGATAGGACGACATTGGGCACAGCTGCAGCACGTCGGGCCGACGCGATGGGTAAGGCATCCGGCTGGGGAGGCAACACAAACGCCAAGCAGAAGGACTTGAACCATGTGCGATGGACACCGACACCAGTCGCACGCAAGGGATAATCGATAACACTCTTAGTTTACCATCAGCCTACGTGTGATCGGTCATTTATGTATGCAAGGCTACAGTACTACCGCGTCAAGATAAATACAGTGGCAAGTGTACAAACTAAGCGGTGGAAATTTTTCGACGTTTTGTCTCTGGAGGTGTATCTTTGCCACTCTTTGCAGCAAACGTAGATGAAGTTCGTGACGGTGCCGACAAAGGTTCACCTTTTGGCTTCTTCTTCACTATGACACCTTTGAGTACTTTCTTGACGGACGCTTCCTTCTTGGGGGCGGGCAGGGTTACTCTGGTCTGGTCATCACTGCCAGGTTTAGGTGGGGCAGAAGGCTTTGAAACCAGCGGTGGTGGGTTATTGATAGCGTTCTCTCTTGCTGCAACGGCTCTGCGAGGAACGTCAACGCGAAGACACGTTGCGAGGACTTGGACTCTATACTTTCTGAAGTCCGAGAGTTCTTCGCCATCCTGAAGTCTGCGCAGTCGTTCCTCCTCGGCCTGCTTCTCCCGTATTGAATCGAGGAACATGATCTCGTCTTCTTCCAGTGCCCGGAACTGGTTGGCTGCATCAGTATCAGAGGTGGTCAGTGCACGGCTGCAGCCCCCGTGGGCGATATTACCTAGCTTTGTCTTTTCTTCCCATTCTTCTTGCTTGGCTGCCTATGAGAGGGGGGGGGGGGGTGGTATGCGTGAACCGCCATCGTGTGTCGCCGAGCATCTTACCCTGTTCGCAGCCAATTTCTACGGTGAAAAGAATCGCAAATAGTATATGTGATGGCAGGGAGGGGCTCACCTCAGCTAAACTTCGACCATCGAAAGCGTCTTCGGTGGGTTGGGAAGGAGGTTCTTGTCCTAGTCTGAAACATGTGAGGGAACGGTGTGACGGGGACGCTGGTAGCCAACCTTGCGTAGGCCGCCTTCCACTGTTCTTCTCTTCTGGATCGTGCAGCCTCGATGTCGGTCTGAGACACGAATCTGGACGCGACGCCGGTGACGGAGACGGTTGGGACGCCTTCCTCCATTGTCGGGGTCGGAAAACAAACAGACGCGAGACTATATCATGCCCGCCTCCTCGACCATCAGCAAGCCTCCGTCCCTCCCGTCCTTGTCCTCCTCAAACATCGCTCACTCATATAGTGTTCGCACGCACGCCTTCATCGCTCCCTCCAACACCAGAGCTATCATCACAGCACCCCGTGCGTGCGTGCATATCAGTACCTTGGGGTACAGTACTCATTCTCGCTTGTCCCAGCTTGGGCTCAGGACGAACCACCGTCCCCCACTGACCAGCCCGAGGAGCCAGACAGGCTTGGTCACAGAAGCATCATCAACAGCCGGCCATCAGACCTGGCATCAAGTACCAGGTCTTCCATCGAGAGACATACTCCCGAGAGCGACCGTCGTTCGCGATGGTGGACCTTTGCCCGCCCAAGTTCCGGAAAACATGATTGGCGGGGCATAGACATGACAGATCACAACCAGCAACTAGTAGCAGATGATCTGCAATCGCAGTACCTCGTCAGTTTACGTGGCAGAGAGTCCGACGAATCACCTGTACGCAGATCGACTGGCCCGTCCCCTGCTCCTTTCGGTCCCGCCAGAAGCAAAATTCTGGGACGGGATTCTCCTCGCAGAGGCAGGAATAGATCACAGTACGAGACCCCTGGCAACTGTGTTCAGGACACCGAGTCCGGTGAAAAGTCGACACTTGGTCGATCAGGCAAGAATCGCTTCAGGGTCTTTATCCTATCAAACATATACGTGCCTCTGGTGCGCTCTTGGCCTGACTGTTTTAGCCCGGAATTTTGAGATGATATCCTCTTAGCTTTTCAGGTTCACAAACATTACGCTCACAACCTCTGCTTTGGCGGTAGCGATCCGTATCAGACTATGGGAAACGGACTACAGTGTGATGGGAGCGGTTGGAAGCTCGCCGTAAGTGGCTGTCTGAAGCCCCGTGCTTCGGCCAAGTCTCATTTGGCTGTCTTGCAGAACGCTTGTGATCATATTCGCGCCGTTGACGCTCGTTCATGTCATGGTTGCCATCTATGTGAGGCAGATTTCCAGTCACATCTTTGATCTTCTTACTCTCTTCTAGGTAGAATACTTCAGTCGGCCGCTAGGACTATGGCCTACTTCCGGAAAGCTCGCTCATACCCTGCTGGAAGTGTGTTTTATCTGCGCCTGGTCCGCAGCTTTGTCACTCTGCTTTGACAACTACTTCACTTCCCCCATACCGTGCGCGTCAGCTAGCAGCATTGCTTGGTACACTCATTTGCCCCGACCACCACTGATGTCGCCCGAGGTGGGACAGATCGGAAACACCCTCTGCGACAGCCAGCTCGCGTTGATATGTCTCGTTATGGTTGGTCTCGTTGTGTACTGCACCAACCTCATTATCAGTTTGTTCAGAATATTTGAAAAGGTCAAGTATCATGCGGGTACCCCAAGGCATGCATGAGTATTGTATCCTTCCCTTCCTTCATTTTGCCACACCATCTTTTGCAATGGACCACTCCGTTTGTTTATCGTAACTGTATCAATACAAGTTTGATTCCTCAGCCGGTGTATCTCCGGGCTTCAATTCGCACGCGCACCCAATCGTTGAGTGTAGCGCACGTCCACCGACGATGAGCACAGTGCCCGAACACGATGAAGGGGACAGGCCGAGGTTGCCACCTCCGAGGATGATAACCACTAACTATGCATTCGGCGTATGTCTTCTCCTTGTTGTTGTACTTCTCTGGACCTCGTCCAATTTCGTGACACAGGTATGCACTCCTAGTTGACAAGCTGGGCACCACTAACTACTCCTCAGTTTATGTTTACTGGTGGTTATCAGAAGCCCTTCATGTGCGCTCTGGCTTCCCTAGACTGCTAGCAGGCGTTGATGGAACGACAGGATAACCTATCTGAGCACGGCTTCCTTCGTCTTTTATCTCTTACCCTCTTGTTTACGCAAGTCGTTTGGAGGCATCTTGTCCCGCCGGAGGGGCATCAGGTGAGCTGATGGCGACGTTCAATCCCTCACGTGCCCATGACGGGAAACCCTCAGTTACCAGCTTTTAACTCCAGATTTTCCTGGCGAACATGAGTCTCTGGTGTGTTCTGCGCCCCTTGATTCATGTTCTGCCCCTTCGATTTTCTACAGACCACTCAGTTGCGCGAGGCTGACGATCGCCTTACGCCAGAGGAGACCGCAAAGCTTGCTTTTTATTTCTGTTTCCTCTGGTTCGCTGCTAATTGGACATTGAATGCTGCTCTCGCATACACAAGTGTGGCAAGTGCAACTGTTTTATCCGGCATGTCCGGTATGGGCTTCTTTATACTGGTCAACCAGCATCTAACTGCCATGCAGGCGTATTCACCCTGGCAGTTGGCCGCATGTGCCGCGTAGAGACATTGACCCTGATGAAGATTGGCGCAGTGTTGACAAGGTGTGCAGCTGCGGGTGTTTAGACACATTTCTCACACTCACTCGACCAAGCTTCGGAGGTGTTGTCCTAGTATCGCTTTCTGACTCATCGAGTCCGATACTCACGTCTACCGCCAATGCACGGCCCCTCAATCTTGTCGCGATTCTGGGAGATATTCTTGCTCTGTTTTCAGCTGTGTTCTATGCTGCGTATCTGATATTCTTGAAGGTGCAGATCAAGGAGGAGTCACGGATAAATATGCAGCTTTTCTTTGGCTATGTGGGTCTGTTCAATATTTCATTATGCTGGCCAGCTGCGCTTCTTTTGCACTGGCTTGGAGTGGAGTCATTGGAGTTTCCTGGCACTCGGGAAGCTGTCTCTGCCATTCTTGTCAATGTAAGTATTCCAACGATTCGCTGTGTGTTGCAGTCACGAATCTTGGCCGTAAATCTCGCGAGGAGTGTAACGCTCACCTGGTTGACAGATGTTCATCACACTGTCGAGTGACTACATATATGTCATCGCGATGCTCAAGACCACGCCGCTTGTCGCTACTGTCGGTCTTAGCCTCACTGTACCCTTGGCGGTGGTTGGCGACTATATCCTTGGCAAGCCTGCCACTTTTCAAGTGTTGGTCGGCGCTGTGCTTGTCACAGGTGCATTCATCGTGATTGGGATAGAGAACTCGAAATTGAAAGAGGGTGGAAGTCCACTAGCTCAGGATCTAGCTGGACAACGAGCCCAACCCCGTGCAGTTCCGCTGGAATCGCGGACAAATACTCCTGAAGCTTCTTTTCTCGCTTTTTTCGCTTTCTTGTGATGCACACAACCACAGTTCGCTCCATAATGCCAACCCGCAAACGCTTGTCTGTTTAGATCCTCTTGCTCTAGAGGTATGAGAGATGGAATCTTTTATAGTGATTTAGTCTCGTATAGTTCAGTGTATATACCTATGGTCAAGGTGGCAGTAGAACGACGCCAAGTTCCGATCCCATATCGAATCTAACGTTCATGGTACATTATACCGCCTCACGAACTCGCTTAGCGCACTCATTTTTGTCTTAGCCTAGGGAGCGCAGAGCTCGTATCGCAGCCCACCAGCCATCTGCTAAGCTGTCCAAACGTCAGTTTGCAGCTCAAGAAAATGCAGTGGAAGCAGTAGACGTGGGTGCTGCTGACAGCGTAGAAGTCTCGGTAAGGTAAAATCTTACGCTCACGTCCCCCATCGCTGATACGTGAGTCAGGGCCAAGACATTCTCGAGTCTTTGAATGCTGCCCCTGCCATTGTGCGCAAGAAGGAAAGGCAACAGCTGAAGCACGAGGCCTTTATCGATCGTGCGTATGAAGTCTGACAAAACCAGAGTCAACCGCTTGAACTGCTCAGCCAGGAATCAAATCATCTACCACCCCTTATACAAAGGCACAAAGGCGTCGTTTCAACAAGAAGCAGCGTGAACAATTGGGCAGTGGCCTTGGCTCCATCGAAGCGGTCATATCTACGTTGGAAGCAAAGGAGTTGACGCCATCGGAAGAGGCACAGTCGAATGCCGCTACTTCACAGCGACGACAACAAGCGAAAGCGAGGGCTGGCCTTATAGGAGAGGGTAAAGGCGTCCCCCTTACCAAGGCTCAGAGGAAGCATATTTTGTGCGTGCTGAGCAGCGATGTATTATCCTAACCCAAATTTAATCCTTCCAGAGAGACGGAAAGGTTTCGGCATCCACTTATCCTAACAAGTCCTCAATATGCTGCCAACCCCTTCCAGACCATCCGCACACATACTCAAAATACACTGAAAAAGCGCTTACCATCCGCGTAAATACATCAATTCATGTCCCAAGGCCTCACCCTTACGTCTATGTTGGGTTGCTATCGCGAGGAAATAGACCCATCAATCAGAACATATTAACAAGCTGTGATATAGAATGTTACAACAGGCCGCGTTGGTATCTTACGACTAAAAATCCACATCTGCATGAGTAAAACACCCATTACCCCAAACGAATGACAGTCTTTGTTCGAAGGTCATGCATCTGGATCGTCACCGGCCCTGCTCATCCCGGCACTCCAAACAGTACTACCACTTCCACCACCACTCCTCTTACTCCTCCGGCTCTTCCATTCGTCACCCAGGGTTTGCTTGGAAGCGAGCTCCGTGAAACCACCCGCCCCCCCTTTGGCGATCTCGTCGCTGAGGCTACGCTCCTGGGCATCCAGCGCGGCGAGAGCATTTTCGGCTTCCGCTTGCTCCAGTGCTTGCTGCGTAAGTTCTGCAACGCCATTTTCAGATATTCCTAGTCCATAACCGGTCTGGCTTTGTATGGAGATTCCGGAGTTCACAGAGGAAGTCTCAGAGTGTCCCGTGGTCGAACGCGATCGGAAGATAGAGAAGCGATGACCTGGCACAGCGGTTGCTGGCGGACTGGCAGGAGAAGAATAGCTCTTTTGTAGTGGCACAGCAGCAGGAGAGCCAAATGAACTGGCGGGCGAATGTGCAGGAATGTCGATGCCCATCAATTTCATGGTCGCGTGGAGACGCTCTCGTTCTCGCCTATCCTCTTCGTCTTCGAACGTTTCTAATTTGCGAGCACCCGTGACCGGGGTGGAACCGGGCTTTAGTGTCAGGGGACGCAGGTTATCCGGTTTTTTCTCACTTCCGCCAAACATGTTGAAGCTTTTCCAGTCAAAAGACATCGAACGGCGTTGTGCTTTGGTACCAACCGTGTTGGAAGGAGCATCGAGGGGTGGTGTTGCGGCTGCAGGCGGTTGGGCGGGCGTGGTGACTATAGGACTAGAAGGTACGCGTCCGAAGATTGTGGGTTGAGGCCGCTGCTTGGTAGACGTGGCCACCGCCCCGGAGTCTTGAGTTACAGGGGTTAACTTCGGTTGCTTCTCATAGTCCACAGCGAGGACGTGCTCAAAGCCTTCTTCCGCAATAATCCGGTCTATGATCTTCGAGGCGTACAGAGAGAGTGCTTTGTTTGCATCCTTCAAAGATCTGACTTCCATGCGCAGCGCCTCTACATCGTTTGTAGACGAAAGTTGGTCGTGCGATTCCGAGGTGGAAGCCTTCTTCGCGTCTGTGGGGTCTTTTTTCTTTCTACCCCTGGCATTGAGATCATCGATCGCATCTCCTAAGAGGTTATCTCTGTTCTCTGCACGGCCTAATTCCGCCGCAAGATCGAGACCAGGTCCGGTGATAGGGAGGTCTGCTAGTGACTCGCCTCTCGGGGGACGGGTAGGAGAATGTGTCGCAGATCCAGTTCGGCGACTATGACGTCCGTAGGGGCGACGCGGTGAGTTGGAACGATGACGATCAGGTGAGTGACTGAGCGCATCCTCTCCTGTCTCTTCTTCCACCCTATCCAAGGTGCTTCTGGTATTGCTTCTCGAGGAAGCCACGTCATTTTCATCCGTCATGTTGTCCTCGTCGTCTTCCAGGGCCGAAACTGAACTGAGAGCACCACCTACTTGCTTCATCAAGTCAAACTGTCCGCTAAGTGTCTTTTCCCTCAGTAAAATCATGTAACTCTCGTTCTCCTCCTGCAAATGATTGTTCACTCTCTTCAAGTCATTAAGCTGTGTCTGCAAGAGAATTAGGGTGCTTTGAAGCGACGAATACGAGGTCGAGAGAGTTGACAGCTCGAGGCGAAGAGCCGTCATCTCTGCTGGCTCGTTGTCTGGATCATCATGGAGAGCCTGCAGTGGGATTACAACGGATGACTCAGTTGGGGAATGAGGTTGCTCCGGAGCAATTTCGGGCTCGGTATCGACAGGACGAACTTGTTCTACCTGCTTGCGGGCGTGTGAGAGAGACTGAATGCGGGACTTGAGATGCTGCTCATTGTCATAGAAGGCTTGACGCTCGGCTTCGAAGGTTGATGTCTGGGAGAGACGTAATGATTGAGCGGGGTATCTATCATTGGAGGGAGAAGGTGACGGGGCACCTGTTCATTGTAGCGTCTCTGGACATCTCTCTTCTCCTTCTCCAGCTCGCGCACCTGGGTCCTCAATTTCTCAGTGACTTCGATGCGAGCAGCCATCTCTTCCTCCATGCGGGCCTGATCAGCATAGAGGTCACTGAGTCTGGCTTCGGCTGCAGACAAGGAGGACATCAGGTTGTCATTTTCGTTGGTGAGTGTGGTGATGGCATGGTCTTTAACCTGCGACTGGACCCAGAGCTGGGGAGACGGGCGGTGAGAGGGGGAGAGAGGATGGAACCGACACGGGTACATGCCTGTTCCATTTGTTCCGTCTCATGCTTGAGGGAGGGCGACAGGACATGGGATGAGCCCAGTGAGCCAGACGGTGGACCCTTGATGGAGGTGCGACGAGAGACGGCGGCGGGTGGGCGCGTAGTACGAGCTGAGGTGGCGGTCCTCGTTACGGGGATGGAGGATGTGAGGGAGGGGGAGGGAGTCGGGCGGGATGTCATGATGGCTGAGAGAGTACTTGGTGTGCGTGCGTTTTACCCGACGTTGCCAAGTCATGGACATCCGCTCCGAGTCCCTCCAAGACGTGCGTCGTCTCTGCCTTCATCTCGCCGTCGTCCAGCTCACCGTCTCGCGCAGCTCCTCGTGTCACTCAGACAGTACAGTGCGGGTGCAGTCAGATAGCGCTACTCGAGCTCACTCTCGTCCACAGCGTCCCCGCTCACCGCGATACCTGCCCTCCCTGCGCTCAATCGCGGCGACATGATCGAGATCCAAGGCCCAGCCTCATCAGGCAAGACCCATTTGCTCTACCATATCGTCTTGTCATTTCTCGTCCCCGTCTCTCCCGACCCAGACGCAGGCGCAGAGATCGCCGCCGTCGTTTACGACACAGACGCCTCCTTTGACATTCAGCGGTTCCGCCACCTTCTCCTCTCACGTATATCCCGTCTGCCGTCCAGCACTCTCGACCCACACGAAAACGTCCGACGATCTCTCGCGCGCTTGCACGTATTTCGTCCGACATCCCTCATTCAGCTCGCCGCTTCGATCGCGAATCTCCCGGCATACCACTCATCCCATATGTCAAACCAAGAAATTGCCGTCCTCGCCATAGACTCGATCAGCACTTTTTACTGGCATGACCGTTTTTCTGCCGAACAGTTGCGCAGTGTCGCCCCGGAAAAAACTAACTCACTACCGCTCCATCACGTATTCAATGCCATCCAACGCGTGCGGCGCTCGCACGGCCCCCTCGCTGTCCTGACAAACTGGGCGCTGAACTCCGCAGCATCCCACCCTGGATCGTTATACAGGCAACATCTCCATCCTTTTCCTGCCCTCGAGGATACCATCGCAGACCTTGGCGCCAAGGCATCGAGCAATACCGATCATCCTTCCTCATCTCCGTTCCGTCTTGCCCACCATATCGCCTTGTCATCTCCGCCATCCGACTCATCGCGGTCTGCTGCGCCACTTGGCGACGCGCTATTCCACGACACACATGGTATCATCGATAACAGACAAGTGTGTTGCTTGATAAGGTCATCCGGATCTCGGGACACTGTTCGCTTTGCCTTCCAGATCACCGGCGATGATATCCTTGTCCAACCTCAGTCGGCCGAACTAATCCTGTAACACGACATTCCGTCCCGATTTCGTTCCCAGTTGCAGTCAGTAGCTACAACATTAGTTTTCATGACTACACAGGCTGTGAGTAAACGATTACAAAATTTATGAACACTTGTACGTAGGGTAATTATCGATGAGCATGCGCAGACACTAAAGTAACCTGTATCAAATAATTAGACCAGTAATTTAGTTACTTGTCCCAACTGAATTGTCTATCGTTCATCACGAAGAATGATAGATTTTGTCCAGATGCACCTGGTAGGCTTCTTCAACCGCTTGCCGCCTGATATTCCCTTTCGTCACAGTCCTGGGAAGTGAGTGGGAAGGGACTATAATGATCAAGTCGGGAGATGTGACACGCTCGTGGAGATAGCGTCTGTTGTGAAATGGCCTGGTTTTACGAATAATTTCTCTCTTGAGTTTAGCATGATCTATCCCGGCGACGGGTTCTACAAAGAGCGCTGGTGATGGCCTGCCTGTGCCAACAACAATGCAATCTTCAATGAGGTCACCGCAGGTCGAGCGGACGTTGTCTTCAATGGCCCTGAAAGGGTTCGTAAATCAACAGCCTCAACACCTTGAAACGACTCGCAACATACTTGGTATCACAACGCAAACTGTTCTCGCTCTTTATCCAGTCGTCATTGCGACCGCAAAAGGCATACGAGCCTGGAGCCATTTCCTGGAACAAATCACCAGTGTGAAAATGGCCATCCGCAGCCCTCAGCGAAAGATCCGGACAATCGCCAGAGTCAGCCAAGATCACCAGTTCCAGTAACTGGGTAGATGACTGATGCCCAGAGGTGGCGTCGATGGGAATGAACGCGTATGATGTGCTCGGGCTAGCCCGAAGCAGTGCAGCGTCGCGACCACTGCCACCTATAGAGAGAAGCATAGCGCCACATTCCGTGTTTCCAAAGAGATTCTGTGAAGCACTCAAAATAATGTCCTTGTATTCCAAAACTGCGCATCATACCTTGATCTTGAGCCCATTGCAGTAAGCAAATTCCTCATCTTCACGATGGAGTGGCAAACCGCTGAAGATGATCTCGCTGAGACTCTGAAGATGCCCCAGAAGCTTTGGATGAAAACGGGCATTACGAAGATGGGAAGAAAGGAAGGTAGAAAATTGATTTAAACGGTTAAGATGACACCGGTGAATCATGTCGACCAATTCCTCAGAGGAAAATGCGATTTTAGTCGGTTGAATAGTGCAGGTTCCGTGTTGCAGGGAACCGATCAGCACTTGGAAGGGAGCATCAGGATCATCACAGGAAAGGAGTGGAACTGAATACTCACTGAAAGTTTGGGCGATGTGGCACATGCTACCCCTGTGAGAAGCGAATCAATAGCAATAAGCACGAACGATCTACAGGACTGACATCCAGGTAGTGACATCTCTGCGCTGCGGATCGCGAGGAGTGCAGATAAGCCTGGCCTTGGTCACAATTGTGTTTAACCATCGTTGGCTACAAGGGACGAGTTTGGGACTGCCTGATGTAGACCCGCTCGTGTGGAATACGAAGACTGTCTGATCCCCTTCCTTAGGGGAGAGTGGCGGTAATCCATCCAGGCAAGGCTCCATGCTATCCCTTTCGACTGCGAGAAAAGCCGATAAAGGAAAGTTGGATGTCGCGTGGGCAAACTCGGGGGCGTATATGAGAGCACGGGCATTCTGTTTACGGAGGAGCTCGAGGACAACGTCAGGATTGGGAAGCCGTATGCTGAACAATTGAGGGATATAACCCGCTCTTGAGATGCCATATATGTGGAGAACGTCCTGGTAGGTCATCCCACCAAGCCTACAAGGGGTCAGAAAGATGAATTGGGGAAGGATAATTAGGACTTACCAAAGACCGATGACCGAGTTTTCCATGATCCCGACGGACTTGAGCAATCTACGGTAGTAACGTGCGGTGTATTCGACATCTTGCCTGAACTGCAGATATGATATAGAAAGCCAATCATGTACCTGACCGGTGGTGGGATCTGATCGTGGAATCCTAAAGGCCGGAGAGGATGGGTAGAGCGTAGAACTGTGCTCGAGGATCGTGAGATGGGACGAATGCATGAGAAGGGGGGGACTGAATGAGGAGACATGGAACGAGGTGTGGTGCCTTTATATGCATGCTGTACAGGGACCCAAGTCCTGAGTCATAGCGCTCCGAAACGGAGCTAGTGACAAATGCGGGATGAAGGAAGAGGACGTCGATGTTGAATAGCCACCGTCGCGGTGATGGGCCAAGTTTGAAACATGTCGCAGGCACTGCAGTGTTGCTGGAAAGTTAGATCTGTGACAGCAAGGCAAGTTGACGCCGTAAAGGGCTAGACGGGAGCTGATTGGATCGGACGAATCTGCAACTTTGTGAGGCCGAGAATGATCGCGGCTTGCGAGGACGGAAGTGACCCGGCGACACCGCTCTGAACAGGCAGTGGCTCGCCATTCCTGCAAATGAATCAAAGTAAAACAGCGCCATGGGCACAAAGCTACACCCGTACCGGACCCTCTCCGTGTACGGCGGAACGCTACTCCACGCGATAGGTGATGACTCGTACGTAGTAGCTGCAGGATCCCGGAATATCTTATTGTATAATGTTAATACGGGCGACACCGCAGAACAAAACGTACCCACATTCCGTCGTGTGCACCGCCGACCACAGCCCCGTCCATTCAGGTCATTGGCGCTGGTTTGGCTCGTCATCATGAACGCCGGACCGTCGTCGTGCCACGATGAGCCCTCATTTCAGGTACGACCGTGGTAAACTTATTCGGCTGTCCCCGGCGCACTCACCTTTGGCCCCCTCCCCCTCCTCCCCCGCTAGCTACTCCCTGCCACTACACTCAGAGGCTCGTCTTCCTTGACTTTGACGACGTACCACTCACGCCCTTCTAGGTTCGGTGCTGGACGTTGCACCCTGGCTGCCCATGCTGAGGGGCGTTGGCCGTATACACAGCCAGCACCACGCGAAGCAAGCCCTCGTCCCTGGAAGACTGACTCTCTCATGCGCGCTGTCAGGCTTACAGGCACTCGCACTCGGCAAACACCGCACACCGCACATCTCACAGGCCACTCCCCCGACGTGTCCGGAAATAAGATCCACGTCTCGGCACCCATGGGGTTCACCCAGCTATCGCGGTCAGTTCCCCTCCGGTATAATAGCCACCATCGACGCCTTTTCTTCCGCGACGAAAGAGGACATCGCCACCATCATATCAGATATCAATGCCTCCTTCAAATTCCGCAGGTACATCCGCCAAAGAGAGTCTGCCAGGCGTCTCGCCCAGTTTTTAGCATCTACTTCCAGACCCTCGCGAGCTCATTCCGTTATGACCCTTGCGCATGCCCTAGGTTGTCGCTTCAAACCGAACCACTTCGAGTCCGTCGTCCATCAGCTCTCCCTAAAGGAACACTGGTCTCTCATCCCTCCTTTGGTATCCCTCGCAAGGGACCAGTGTGGCAAGACAACCGCTCGTCTTCTCAATTGGAAGATAAGAGCATTCATAGAATGTCACCGTTTTGGTCGCTTAGATCGTGTGATCGAGGAATTCGCCCGCAACAACGTTCAACCCACTCGAAGAACTTTTCACCTTCTTGTGTCTGGACACCTTCGCAACCGGGACTTGGCTTCTGCCAAGAGAAATTTACAGTTCATGGAGAATGCCGGTTTTACCGTCGGCGCCTCTACTCACGCGCTCATTGTTACCGCATATCGATCGCTGGGCTTGGACCATCAGGTCCACGCCCGAGCGCTCGAGGCCTTGCCTCATGTCGATGGTCGGACTTCCACCAGAGTCCTCAACAGCATTATCCAACATCTTCTGGACGTTGGCGACGAATCTGGTGCCGTGAAATTCATCAACCGAATGATTTCCCCTGTGACCTCCCAAAGAGAAACCGTCCCTCATCCAGGAGATACTACCACAGGAGTAGACGGCGTCGATACTTTCCCTTCTTCATCCGGAAAAACTCCCGTGATTCACCCGGATGCGGCTACATTCACAATCTTGGTCAATTATTTGAACAGCCAGCGACAGTTTCATCGAGTCCACAAAGTATTGAGTCGCATGGTCGAAATTGGTGTCAACCCCGATGCCGGTATGGTAGCCGCTCTTATTCGTACCTACTGCCTCGGCGGTCGTGATGACATGGCTATGAGCTTGTTCGCTGCAATGCTGAAGTCAGACGCGGATGCCCGGAGCGTGTTCGCTCTTCTCCGCTTGAAAGCCATACCTCAGCTTCCTTTCAACGTGAAGGGCATTGATTTGACCGTACATGTCTTCAATGCTGCTCTCCCCCGGGTCATGCAGATCCGCGGCCTCAGCGGCGCAAGATTCATCACTCGTATCATGCGATTCAAGGGTATTCAATCAAATGCGGCCACTATCGAAGTGTTTCTTGACTACCTCGACCGCGTGGAACACATCCAAACATGCCGGCTGACGCAGGTTTTGCGGAGCATGTCACGAAAAGTTCATGGTCCAACCATTCGACATCTCAATATCATCCTTCGTAACGCTTTGCGCCGAGAGAAGCACTGGATCCATGGTTGTGGGTGGGATAATACTGCCGCGAAATTTTCATCGACAAGGCAGTACACGTTTACGTTGCCAGAGAAGCGTAACATCCTCAATTCCGAACACTTCGATCCTAGCTATATCCAACATCACTCCCACAACGATTCTTGTATACGATCTACCATTCTTGCTCTCTCCCGCAAAGGAGTCAAGAGTGATAGAGCTACCTTTGCGATGTGGCTCCAGCACGAAGGCATCGTCGACCCCACTTTTGGGACTGCAAAGTCTGTATTTCGCCATATGGTCCATAACGGCATGCATCCGAATCGTTATCACTTCACCTCACTTATGGATGGTTTCATGCGGGCTGGAGACATGCAGGCTACTGAACAAGTGATGCGATCCGCCAAAGCAGCCGGCTTTGAACCAGATGTGGTGATGTGGACGGTACTTATTTCAGGCTATGGACGCAAAGGAGAGCCTAGGTTAGCGATGCGGACTTTTCGGACGATGGTCGCCGCAGGTATATCGCCCGATATACCGGCCATTGACGCTCTTGCCCACGCATACTTCGCCGTTGGAGCATATTCGGTAGCTAGAAAGATTTTACTGGAGCTATGGCCTCGAGTAAAACCGTTTCCGGGTGAACTCGAAAATGCACCTCTCAAGCTACTAGCACACATGTTTCGTCAATCAGAGATCCCACCCACGGCCTGGCAGGAGCAACGTTCCTTCAACCGGAAGCTCTATCAAGTTTTGCGGGAGTGGAAGCAGACATAGCGCTGCTGTCTCCTGGCCGTGCGACAGCCCTGTTGGTGGGTATGGGTCAATCTTTTTCACATTGAGATAATACATATATGAAAAAAGGAATGACAAGCAGGCCAAACGAAGATTGTCCTATCGCGTATGTGCAAATTTTTGGTCCAACAGCCGAAATGCTTCCCTAACGCCATCGGCATTCACCTCTCTTATTCTTCGTCGCCCACACTCGATAAGTACGTGTTGTGGAACTAGCTGTGGCGGTGACTCTCGTTGCCTCTGCTTTTGGTGGAAATGCTCATGGGGGTCCGTAAGTAATACGGACTGGTCTCCTCTCGCAGGAATTGATTCGTGATGGGAAAGTACTTTGTCGTTACTGAGATCCGGTGTGGTAGGCCCTGGGGCAGGCGATATGACGACGCGAGATCCAGTGCACTTTGATCTGCGCGCAACTACTTCTGCCAGCAATGTCAGATCTGCGAAAGCAACATTGGGATGTGACTTGAGCTGACGCCATGCGTCGTCCGTTGGTATGGTTCCAGGCCCGCGTGAGGGCGATGCGGAAGAAATGATGGGCGCGATGCCACACGAACCACATTTACCAATATCGCCACAGCAGCTACCGACCAAAATCCCATCCGTTTGATTGGTTCTGTCGGGACAATCGACACAAGGTAGGGTTGAGTTCAGCGTGTGACCGATGGCCTGGCAGAATGCTTTGCCGAAATTGTCGTCGGCGCAGGCTATGCAATTATCCGGGTCACCTGAACATTTAGCAGCCGAAGACGAAGAGGTTGTGGCTATTGGCATGACCGGGAATACAGAATTTGCTCTCGGACTACCTGTCCTACGACGAATAGGAACAGATGCCTGGAAGGCTGGCAAGTTGTCTAGAATATTAACACTGGCCATCGGAGGAGAGTTAAGGTGCATGGATTGGTCCAATGACATCATCGATGGTTCGTTGAGGTTCTCGCTTTGAAAAGGAAGTTGATGGAGCGAACTTTTGCTGTTAGTGGTTGCCTGGACAGGGATTCCTCTGCACACACAAGGCGCATCTGGGCTGCACAGGATGCAGTCAAAGGGCTCAACGATATCTTGGCCGTCCAAAGTGCTACTTGTCTCATTGGTTGTCGTGAATGAGAGGAGATTATTGATTGGCGGGGATGTGGGGAAGATTGAGCGACTCTCATGTCCTCCAGGGCAGAACCCGCCAGCCGGGACGGTGTTATCAGGAGAAGATACCAGAGAAGACGACGATGGGAAAGAGGGTAGGAGGGAGGGAGAAAGGGCTTCTTGCCTGTCTTCATCGACCCTGGCCCGCTTTGTCGCGGAGTTGTCAGACGGAGGGAATCTGGGGGAAGATGTGGACGTGTCGTCAAACACTCGCTTTTTGTCCTTGTCAAGAAATTCGTCGCGTTCCTGCTCCAAGCGACAAATCTTCTCCCTGAGCATCTCATTCTCTTTGCGGAGTACCTCATTCTCCTCCTTCATCTTCTTGGCGATGTTCTGCAGAGCGACATTGCGCTCGATTTCCCCCTGTTCATACGAATGCAGACGGGCCTGAAGCTCGGCTAGTTGTGTTTGCTTGCGCTCACGAAAGGCACGTTGGGCGGCCCTGTGCGAGGCAAGTCAGCTCCGGTGGCAGTACAACATAGGCTGGGTCTTGCCTATTCTGCATACGTCTACTACCAGACGAGTCCTCGTCCTAAAACGAAATATCAGTTTACAAGAGAGCGCCGGACATGAGAGGACTCACGAGATCGTCCCTGGGGACGGTTGCGCCAATGTTGGCCTCCTTCTTGGGCTTTCGGCCGGGCTTGGGTTTAGCGGGAATGACCCATTCCTTTGAGGCTGCGGTGGAATGAATTGTATGCTCATGTCCAAGCGCGAAAAAGATATGCGTACGCTGAGCCCAGAGGGTGGACGCGGTGGAGTCCATTTGTGAAGCAGGAGACAGCTCGACTGGGGACATGCCAGCGAGTGATTAGATTCCACAACGCACCGCTTTAACGTTTAACGTTTAGCGACCAAGGACATGTATACACAGCCACTCTCATCCTATTCGACAACCTCCTCCTCGATCTGTTCAATCACCTCGTCGATCCACTCCTCAATCTCCTCCTTCGCCTCCTCGCCTCCCCCGTGCTCCAGCCTCTGCCCTCTTCCCCGCTTCTCGTCCGCAATATCACGCTTGCAACGTGCTCGCCATGCATTCCACTCGTCAACCAGCCGTTTGCGATGAGCGATTAGCTCAGCGCTGACGTTGCTTTCCTCTGTCGCATCCTCTTCGTCAAACGTGCGACTGTATTCCTTCAGATTTCGACGGATCTGTCGCTGCTGCTCCTTCGTCAGCAACGTGCGTGGGCGAGGCCGCCATATGAATTGCTTGAACCGATCGAGGATATGCTTCTCGAGCTCTTGTCCACGAAAGTCCCAGATCGCATATCCGTTTTCAAGCTAATTTCCAGTCAGGAATCTTCGGTGCTCATTCACCGCAAATCTTACTGTATGCCTCCATGCACTCGCACTTGTCGCCAGGTACCTTCCGCTCGGATCCCACTCTACATCTGTAACTCCGTAGTGATCTGCTGAGCCGAGGTGCTGGATACCAGTACCCCACTCCGTCGTCTGGCCTTCTCGGCGTTCTTCACTATTAAAATCGAGGTCCCAGAATTCGAGTTCAGACTTAGTGGATGAGCCTACTGTGGCGAGGACCACATGTCGTCCTCGCGGTGACCACCGAATGGTGTTGCTCGTACGGGATGCGAGCGCACCTAGCATAGTGCATTAGCAATGTCAAAGATCACTTAACACCATAAAGCGTACGTAGAAGCCTAAAGTCATTCTTCGTCCGATCGAGTTGATAAAAACTAATGTCAGTCTTGATTGTAATACCCGGACCCGGGTTACCCAGATTTGGGTCGCTACTGGAAACGATGGCAAATCGCTCCCCTTTTGGTTCCCATGAAAAGTCTGTTACAGTGTCTAGATCCCCAGTCAGTATAAGTGGATGTCCAGGAAAAGCGAGTCAACCTTTGAGCTCCACTACTTCCACCGGAAAGTCTTTTTCACGGACTCGGAATATCTCAAGGTTGCAAAAGATCGATTTCTTCGTTTTCGTGTGACGATCAACTTTGACGCACAGGAAGTCGCCATGATTTTGCCAATATAACTTACACTGACAAAAATGCATTAAATATCAATTCTCCAACGAATCAATATACCAACCTCGGTGACATTGAATAGATTCTTTTGACGTAGAATTCGTCTACTTGGAAACTCTAGAAGGGTGACCCTCGCAGGTTGATTGGCCACTTCAGGTGTCCAGTATGTAATCATATTTTCCCGAGCTTTCTTCGGCGGTTTGTCTGCTCTGGCTGCCTTCTCACCATCGTCCCTATCCTTGTCACCGTGGGGACACCATTCAAAGTCAACAACACCCTCGATCTTCAGGCTCTTCTTATCGTGGAGACCCATGCTAGGGAGCTCATACACGCTGATCTGTTGACCGGGTGTTACTCGTGCGACATACTTATCATCGGTACTCCACTTGAGCGCAGGCCACTGCATCTGCTTTTTCACCGAAGGGTCTTCGCTTTCAAAAAGAGATGTAGGAAAGGTGCGAAGTAGGCGACCCGATTTGACGTCCCAGACAGCAATGTTGTTGCCCTCATCTTCCGGCGAAAAGTACTCGGGACCTTGAGGGAGAGTTGGCGATACAGTAATCGGATCATGCGACCAAGTAACGAGGTAATTTTCGCAGGGGGAAAAATCAATCAACTTGACAAATGGATGAGCGAAACGTTGCTGGGGCTCCCAAGAAGGGCCACCCCATAGGCGGACACCCTGGCGGAAGAGCGTTGCAAAGTATGTGCCGAGGGGAGACCACGAAGCATAGAGCTCGGTCCAATTCTGGAAAACGTATCAACAATGTCAGGTTTTACAATCCCAAGGCAGACCTTTTTAGAATATGCGATTTCACACTGAGATGGTTTCCCATGCCAGTGTATTTCTACATCATCACCGCGGTAGGTGACATACTGATCGCGCCCTTGCGAATCGGCAAGCCAAGCCCGAAGGTGCTCCTGCGCATAAAATCAACATAAAGGCAGAAACAATTTCCACTCTCAAACCTTTGGATGGAATTCTTCTGTCTTGGGCTCAACATATGTTTCGTCCATGTTCGCATATTGTTCGACATCAGTAAATCGATTGATAAGGAATGTGTGCTTTGAATCGAAAGGATGACCATGCATGGCGCTGATCGCAAATGCTGCTGCGTCTGCGCTGCCTACATCGACGAATATGTAACTGAAGAGTGACCAATTAGCAGCGCTACCAATCCGAAGAGTGGTATTGGTATACCCTTTGCTCTTCCCTGAAACATTGTCCCAGGGAACGAAGATATTCTCAGGTTTTAGAGGTACACCCTTCTTGGTGAACTCTTTGGAGATTTTTGCGAGGAGTTTGTCGAGTTTTGATCTATCGATCACGGGTACATGATCCACGACGACGATGTTGTCCAAACCGTCATCAAGGGCGACGTGATATCTGGGGTTGGCCATAAACACTGCAGCATATACGCGTCGAAAGGGCTGCCTACTTTGTCTCGATGTCCGTAAAGTCGAGTTCGTCGTCGAGAGTGAGATGCGAAGTGCCGTTTGGGATGGCCATAACGCACGAGTTGAAGTTTCGAGCCTCGCAGTCGCTTTACTGCGCGGTCGGGTCAGACTCGTTTCGTGAACTCCAAGCTACGGAAGTAATTTTTAATTATGGTTATCACTGTCCTAGATGGGGTTAGGGTTTAAATTGAGTTACACAGCACGTGCTGCCTATCACGAACGTGTGTGGGATCACCTTCTTATCTCGTTTTATCATTATGATGCCAGTGGCCCGGGACGATTGTTGGATCTCATCATTCCTTTGGGTACATAC